>JBAJNP010001493.1:36313-60900 GCA_036877545.1 Yasuhikotakia modesta
GAGAGAGAGAGAGAGAGAGAGAGAGAGAGAGAGAGAGAATGAGAATTAGAGAATGTTTTTGTTAATTACTCAAATTTAAAATGAAACAGCAGAGGACAGGAAATTTCACCCACTTAAGAATATGAAAACACAGATGTTATTGTTACCTGAACATTATAAATGGACTCAATATGAGTAATGATCTCAAAATTACAGAGCCATTCCTTTAAAGAAGTCAAATTACAAGAGCACTGAAGTGGAAATGATTTGGACCAATCAAACAGTAGAGGGGCGGAGTTAAGATCTCTGTTCTGACCTGTTCTGAACTCTGTCCATTCCTGCAAGTCGCTTCCACAACAAATATCAGAATAATGATTGATTTTTACTTACAATCAGCATTATTGTTAAACTTGTGCTGCCAATAATCACCGGCAGACAGTCCTGAACCAACAAAATACACAAACTTGTTACACAGTTCTGTGATTTTATATTTAACATGAGGAAAAACTGGTTTAAAAAATAACAGCAATGCAAAGCTCAGGTGCATAACAAACACAGACTAAACAATCATATTCACCATTTGTGGCGTATCAATGTGTGTTTGGGTAAAGACAGACTTTCTACGTTGGTTTTGAAAAACTATCCATAAAATAGCCTGTATTCTACAGATAACAGTCTAAGATTTGATCAAGACCAGGTTTAACACACCCCCAGCTGCGAGCTGGAAGACATAAAAACTCTGAGTTTCAACTCGCACGCCTCAGATGAAAAGAGAGAGAGAGAGAGAGAGTATATAGGTGAGGTGAGTGTGGGTATGTGAGATGAGAGGAAGATGAAAGCAGGTTCATTCTCTTTGTTGACACTGTCATTGGAAGGTTGGAGGGCAGGAGACCAGCGGGGTGTACGGGTGCTCTGTGTAGAATAAATAGTGCGTAAGGATGGACTTTAAGAAGAAACGTTGAGGGGAAGTGTTTACTGGGACAACTGGGACCTTTAACCAGAAATCGATTTACCAGCAGGCGGAAAGTTGAGGAGACACAGGAGAGTGAGGGAGTTTGTTTGGTCAACATACATGTTTGGTAATAAGTGCAGAGGAACTGTAGACTCAGGTGTGGTTACAATTAAAAAATAAATAGAACAGAGCAGGTCATTTGTTTTCACCCGTACAGTAACAGTTAAATCATTACAGACATATAGGTTCATTAGAATGATCATTATCTTTCTACCTGAAGCAGAGCCGTCCGCTCTCTGCTTAACCCTGTGTCATCTACAACCACGTCAATAACAGCAGCACAATAATCACGTTGACTCCACATCTCTTTCAAAATGGCTGGTTTAGTTAAACTATTAGAGTTGGAGACCAGCTTTCACTACAAGAGAAAAGTTCACCCAAAACTGAAAACTCTTCATCATTTATTCACCCTCATGTCATTCCAAACTAGTTTGACTTTTTAGTCTCTGAGGAACACAAAAGATGATATTTTGCAGGACGCTGATACCAAACAACAGTGGCACTCATTTCATTATGTCTGGAATACAAACCATCTCCACAGAAGGTTTGAAATGACATGGTGAATAACTGATGGAGGTGAACTGCTTATTAAATGGCTTGAATTCGGTCAATCAATGATGGTGGGCAGTACAAGACGAGGCAGGAAACATCTCACCACTTGAACATTACAGACTTTGATGTTCACGTCAGCTGCTCTCGCTAAACACAAGCGCTTTTCCTCCAGCAGGTGCTTCGCTGAGATACCGCCGCTGAGGCGCTCAACAGATGGTGTCTATCTTTACACCTCTCGCTGCTTTTGCACCTCTCTTCTGTCAAAGCTGTTATTCCTAACACAATACAGCTCAGCGGCTAAAGAGCTTGAAAAGCGATTCTCCAACACACAACACACGGAGTCATTAGCGAGACCTTAACACCAGGAGATGTGTGCCGTAGCATCACTGCCACTAATTAGTCAGAAATGAATAAAACCTCAGACTGGGTTTGAAGGAAAGGAAAAAACATCTTCATGATGCTCCAGAAAACGCATGAACACAAGATGAATGTAGCGGGACTGTGGTTTGGTTTTAAAAAACATTTCGTTGTGTTCAGGGGTTTATGAAAAGGCCCCGGTGCTCGTGTCAAAGGTTCGCTCATATTTAATTATTACTCATTTCCAACCTTGGTATAAAAGTCACACTTATGACAAGACAAATGAAAAAAAAACAGGAATGTAGAGACTAAAAATAAATTTGGCAAGATATCAAAATGGTAGCCACAAAATTATTTTTTTCAAAGATTACACCTTTTTAATAGTTTTTAAAAACTATCTGGTAACACTTTAGTACAGGGACCAATTCACACTTCAGCCTGTTCATATTGGCTGTTTATTAGACTTATTCTGCATAAGCAGTAAATAGGAAGATTACTGAGGCATAGCCTGTAGTTAATGGAGAATCTATGTTTGCAAGTATTTCTCTGTACGTGTTGGTTGTTTTACTTCACTATCCTGACAAACTAAATCCATATAAAGTTCTGAGATGCAGCGAGTGGAATGTGTCTAAACTTTTGACTGGTGGTGTGAATCCACATCTTGTATCCGTGATGTTTTCATGACAGTAGCAGCGACACACACAAGCCTCACCGTGTGAAATAATCGTTCCTGACCAGCAGCAGGTGTTGCAGGATGGAAAGAAAGTGGCTCTCGGCGCTTGTGTCCTTCACAGAAGAGTATAAGACATTGAACACGTCCCCGATATCAGTGAGGTCTGTGTTAAGGAGCACTTGACGTCGCCAGTGGCAAAATGAATGTAAAAAACAATGCCTAGAAAGAAAGTATTCTCAGTTCCTCGTCACACATATACAGGCCACACACACACACAAAGAGCCAAGATCTTCTGACTGGTGTTACGGCTGCCTGTAAATGTAAAACACACGTCTAATGAAAGCAAATGATTCAGGATAACTCCTGGCTAAAATCAAATCTGAGAAACTAACATCACCGCAGCTGGTGCATCATCTACCAGAATATTATTACAGTCAAGCTGGACTGTGTATAACCAAAATATTATTGTGGGAGATTCAAGGGCCTCTACAGATCAAAGACTGAGTGGGAGGAAGAAAGGGGAGTTTCTGAGGAGCGTTTAAGTGTGGACTGAATATTAAATGATGCGTGTATGTCTGAGGAAAAAAGGATATTCCAGTTCACTTCTGATGTCCTCCAGACGATGGGAGAACTCAATCATGTCCTCCTCCTTGTGTTCCTCAAACACCTTCAGCTGGATGTCCAGAGCCTCATTTCTCACCGTGTTCAGACTCTACAACCACAGGGAAACACAAAACAGTCATGGGAACATGCTCTTGTTTTTGCCTTTTGTGTACAATGCAGACATTCTCCAATGCTTAAAAACTTCCTCTTGCCCATTTAGGCCACTTTAAGAACTAAGCAGTTAAGAAAAACGTAAATTTTAATGTGAGTACTGAGATTATTTCTGAGAACAGTAGCATAGCACGTTTACACATCAACGCCCATTTAATATTCAACTATTTTGTGGAGGTGTTGCTGCTAATTTATATGCCAGAAAACTAGCCAATCATAACACAGTGCAGCTCATTTACCTACATAAATCTTGCAGGTACAGAAGCAAAAACATGTCCAAAAACAACATGAAAAACACTGAAGGGACAAAAAAAATCTTAGAATTATTATGGTTGTTTTTGGTGTAAAAATCTTGACAAAGATTGCAAATTGAATTTAGGGTCATAAAAGGAAACAAACATACAACATTTTAAAAGAAAACAGAGAAAGAAGAAAAACACCAAAATCAGAAAATAATATTTTTCTTTTTCTTGTAATATTTTCTCTGTAGATGTTCCCACCTCAGTCTATTCTCTGCCTCCGTTCCTGAGGAAGGAAGCGGTCTCTGTTTTGAATAATAAATAAGACATGGCTGAGGCGTTAATCTATCTCGCTCACACACTCTCTGGCTTTCATTTCACACACTTCTCCTGTTTTGTTCAGGCAGTTTTTGGTGGCTTTGTTGATAGAACATAACCACATCCAGAATGCCAAGAGGAGAGAGCGAGTGAGTGAGCGACGGAGAGAGAGAGACAGAGAGAGAGAGAGAGAGAGAGACAGAGAGAGACAGAGAGAGACCAATCCAATCCTGGCTGCAGATATTGATTCATCCGAGTAACCTCTCCTTCAGGCCTCATAAATTATTCGCGGGCCCATTTTACAATATTTCACTCAAGTGGACGACTCATTTAAATATTAATACACGGGCCGCGGTGGAGCCGCTTACCGGCAGCATCTCTCGCAGGCCGCAGCGCATAAATTCATTTCGGATGTGAAGCCTGAGGTCCAGCTCGTCGGGGGACGTCACCAGAGCGTTGATGAGCTGCATACAGGCCACCTACAGGGAGAAGACAAGACTCCGTTTAAGAAACAGTGTGTTGATGCAGGTGTGAGGCTTTATAGGAACAACAGAGTGAGCACATATACCCTCAGCGTGCTGCTGCGTTTATCACTGAACGATAATGGAGAGATGGAGCGACATTTCTGCGCTGTGATGCGCTATACTTGATGTACAACCATTTTAAACCACACGGACAGATTTATGATGTCACATACCACATGGCGTATTTGTACTTGTTGAAATGACTCTGATATGTACTGAAAACTCAAAAATCATTTGAAAACAGTGGCATTTAAACAAAGAACAGCTTGTTTGGAGGGCAGATAAACTGGAGATTGGAGCTGTTGAGGACCACGCAGTGGTTTAGCGCTCTCAGCTAACAAAAGATCTCAACACCATCTGAAACTACAATTCATCTCCTTAAGACAAGACAAATCATCCATTATTGATCAGCTGTCTTTGACATGCTCTTAATCATGTGTGTGTGTGAGCGAGTGTTAGTTAAAAGCCATTTGTGCATAAAAGAAATGAGGTGTGTTGAACAGTCAGTGACGTGCTTACATGGGCTCTGCATGTTCTTAAGAAATGTGTGTGCACGGTGACAATGACAAACTGATTATTGCACAACAACCCAAACACGTTACAGATTCTTTACAGTAGCTGGTGGGCTTTGAAAAGTGGCTATATGTCACAGAGACAAATGTAAAACGGAGTTTGAAACATTCTGAGAACTAGTTTAACAATATTTTCCATCTCTAACTCTGGAATCACAAAGATTGAAGGGCTGCACATTTGTCATGTTTTTACACCTGAAAGAAGAAATTGTTGCTTTTATCTCCTTAGAAGATCTACTTTGCCTTTTCAGACAGAACCCTTTGATTTAGGAGAAGATGGCATTGTATTATTCTTATTTGTGTACCGCTGAGGTTGAGCTGTGGGAAGAATGTCAACAAAGAGTCTGTGAGACAGACATACTGACAGACTACAGGAAAAAGAAGGTGTCTGTTAATAGCTGCACTGTTCCCTCTCCTTAATCTGCCACGTCTACAGTGAGATGGGAGTGGTTTGGGGACACGACCAAAATATTAACATTGAGAATTACTCTGGTACATCCACTGGATATGAGATGTGTGCACCGTATCATTCACTAACCATTCCTTCCTGCTGATAAACAAACAGAGACATTTATTTCTATTAAATACAAATGTTTCAACTGTATCCTCAAACCGTTTCTAAAATTCCTTTTTAAAAACAAACCCACTACAGTACAGAGTACAGACGACCCCAAGCGCTCTCTCTGTAACACACTCTATCTCCACAACATGAAATTCATTCAGTGTGTGTGTCTAAGAGCTTCTTTTTGAAGAAATGGCCCTAAATATATCCTGCAAAAACAAGAGAGTGGTTTGTCGAGAGACCCTAAAGGAAAATCCTAAACTGGTCCCAGTGATAACACCGTTTGATAAATAATTCATGCGGTTAAAAGGGATCACGGCTGACTATTAGCAAACAGGAACAATAACCAGTTAATCAATAAAACATTGCTGGGGGGCTCCAAACACACCAGTTGGCCTTCATGGATATTAACCAGCTGGTCTTGGAGAATGTTCAACGTTTGAACTTTTTTCCACTTATTTAACATTCTTACTCCTGTCAGGAAAAAACAGCCAATTGGGCTAAAATGGAGGCGTGTCCTCTGTGACGTGTAATTAATTTAGATGGAAGTGATAAGAGAAAACCAGATTACCTATTTAACAATTATCAGGAAATGTGTTTACAGCATGCTAAACGTAATAAGATATGAAGTCGACCACACCGCAATATTCAGCCCTCTGTGGGAAACAGTCATTTACAATGAAAAAACAGCTATTATGTAGAAAGAATAACTGATTATTTGCTGAATTAGTGGTTTGTCAAGCACAGTTTACAGGCGTTATATAAACGTGCACCTCTTGCGTTATTAATGCTGTAAATGTGTAAATGGCAGAGCTCATAGTGAAAACTCAGACCCTGTGTCTCACCTCCCTCTGCTACCAATTAAACTAAAACAATGCAGCTTTGATCAGCCTCAACAATGAAGCCACGCAGTTATCGCAGCCAGGCGATTAAACGCAGCCCGTATGGCCACCCGGGCCAGAGCGCTGCAGCGAGCGCAGAGCGGGTTTGTATTAAGACGCGTGAACACGCACACGCGTGTATCAGCGCACAGCAACAGCACAGAGTCCAGAGAGGCCAGAATTTGACCAAACTAACAGCTTCAGCCCACAGATAAGCAGCTTTTATTTCACACGCACCACAAACCTGGAACAATGAAGCTCACAGATCTGCATGGCTCGTCTGATAGCAGACATAATCTTTTCTCTGCAGAAAAATCTTCCCTTTCTTTCTTGGTATGTTTTTTCATCTTTGGTCTTATAAAATAATAGTGTCTAAACATTATAACAAGACACATTTATGTAAGAACCAAAACGTCACATTAAATCTCGTCTTTTAAGACATTCAGCAAACTTACTGAGCTTCATTCCTACAACAGAAACAAAACTATCTGCCAATGTAATACAAAGGAATATTCATCATCTGTGACACCTGTTGATCAACTCAAGATTTCAATTATAAAGTCCTAAAAAGTTATTAACCAGTCCAGTAATGACCATTTTAATCACCCAACTCTACAGCTACAGTACTATAACTAACCACTGTTATTGTAAATAAAAGACAGATGTACTATAGACTGTAAATCTACTCAGAATAATCAGAATAACCTGTAAAACACTTTCTGGCTCACAAACCATGAGTGGCGACACTTTTCGGCCACAGGGCTAAATGATCCTAATCAAATGATTCATTATTTATATGGATGATTATGTTAAATCTCAGCAGGGACGTTTGACTAATGCCGTTTTGTGCTTTACAATGCAAATGAAGAGCTGGCAGCATTAATCTCTGTGTGTTACAAGCGTCCTGAGCCTCTGCTTACGCTGCCTGAACAAAAGGTCACGTTGATCTGTCAGAGAGGGACAGGAAATGAACTTACTTCAGCACTGTTTCATTTATGAACAAGCTTCCTGACTCTATATATACTACACAGCTTTAAAAGCATTAAGCAGCTGTACTTCTGTAAGGTCTGTGGGGGTGTTGTTGTATTAAAGGGTTTGTTTTCTGATGGTTTTTATGGCGGCCCCTGCACATGGACACGAGGGGATTTTAAAGTGTAAATTGCATTTTGAAGGTGATTCAGAGCCTGCGACTTCCTCATTATACTGAAGCCACTATCAAGTAAATTGCTGGTGTTTCATCTCAGCCCAGCCGGGCCTCAAATCTCTGAGGGAAACTTTCAAAACAGATTCTATATAAAGGGAAATTCCAGTTTATTTCCACACCTGAGCGATGAGCGCGCACACGCTTCAACACACTGCAAAAAACATGTGAAAATGAGCAGCGTTACTTTAAGCTAAAGTGTTAATTAACAAAGAAGAGATTTTAATATGTGATACTTGTTCAAACCCTGGTTTAAATACTGATCGTTACTTAGTATTTTTGTCTTGATTTACAGAAGAAATATCCAGACATCTTCCAAAACAATGAATTAATTTAAAGACACAAAAAATGCACTCAGAATATAAACATATTTGACCTTGTTAGGCTGGTATATTTCAACTGTTTTAAACAAACAATTAAAAGTAGATAAAATAAAAAAAAGCCTTTAATATCCTGCACAATTCTCATCTCATAAAAATTTATCTTGAATCTTATCATCTTATAATTAAGTTTGGACATTTTAACTGGAAAACAACAAATTCAAGGAAAAAAACTTTAAATGTAACAGAACCAGGATTAGTATTTAACCAGAACAAAAGAAAAAACACATTATCCGACATTAACATCTTTCAAAATATTAAATCCAAGGTCTGTAACTTCAGAAACAAACTGTTTCTCTTTCTAAACCTGAGCTTCTGCAGGTCTGGTGGAGATAATCTCACTGGTTATTTATGAGACAGTTACATATGAGGGCAGTAGTGGGGATGTATCAGTGTAAGAGGGGTGAACGGGGGCAGATCGTGGGGGCGGTAAATGCTTACCTGTAACTGGACAGAGCGATCGCTGAGGCCTCGGACGATAGGACTAAAGCGGGCAACCCCTCTTGCCTCTGTTGCCGTGGTGATGGCCTCAAGGACTTTCTCCAGACTTAGAGAAGAAAAAAACGAATAAATAAAAGAGCTTAGAGCACAAATGACAAATGCGAATGCAATGAATATTCGGCTATAGTTTCTCAAATCGTCTCTTCAGCTGTGGTACTTTATAGTTGCTCTAAGCGTAAGTGCGATCGCAGTTTTATTTGACTTTACACTTTTTGTGAAGGGTTACGCCGGGACTGCGCTCCTCTCTGCTATACATGAGGCTTTAAGTGCACTTACCGCTCCTAATATACTTTTCATGAAAGACAATCACATCTTGTTTACTTGGCAGTGGTATTTAAAGGCAAAGAGTGCTTCTCTGATGAATTTCTTATGCGTTTGAGTTAAATTAATGCTGCGCATAGATTTGATAAAAACTTAAATGCAAAATACCAAACTAAATAATTGTGACAGTAAAATCTTTCACATTCATTGTATAAATTCTGTTTGCAGAAGGAAAGCTGAAGCAATCAACCATTCTGTTTGTTTCCAGTATATCGGTAAAAGTCTGGTGTGATCAGATGCCGTCTCAATACTGCTCCATACAGTCACAAAACACACACATCTGATGTTAACATACAGTTCCTGAAAATATGACATCAGGAACACAAAAGTCTGATAGACAAATAATGCCACTATAATTCAAACTTCAATAGTGGCCCCAAAAATTTTAAATATATAAATTATGTAAATGTGTGTATTTATGCATTTAATAAATGCAACGTAGGAATACTTTAAATCAAAAACTTGTGTAAACATTTTAAATATTAAAACAGAAAAATACTTGTTTGGTTGCCAAACTTTCTGGAATATGATAACAGTTAATGTGATGAATAACATGTGATTAACATACAAAAACATGTCTGCAATCAAAGGTGATCTGAGTTCATACGTCCAGCTAACTAGTTTAATACCATCTAATGGTGAGAGAGGCTGCAGAATTGAAGATACGTCTAACAGGTTTTGCATCATTTAAACATGCAGTCTGCTTTGTAATGCATTCAAAAAGTCAGAACTCAGTGTTTTTAAGGGCTCAGAGTTACTTTTTGGGGCCACTGAACTGAAAGGTTAATTACACGCATTTAAAGGTGCTGATGGTGAAATGACACAATCCTAGCAGCAAGTGTACAAGTGTGTCACTGAATCACTTAAATAATGAGAGAAAAATAATTAAACGGAACAAGCAGTAATTGATCATGATAACAAACAAACTGACGGCTGACAGGAGGAAAGGAAATGAGAGCTCACGTGTTCTCCTCTCCCACGATGCAGATTGCAGACAACAGTTTGACAACATCTGTCATCATGGCTGGCTGACACGGGTCAATGGCCCGGGCCAAAAGTTCCAGACTGTTCTGCTCCCCGAGGATCCGCTCCAGTCCATACTGCAAAACACACAAACCATCACATAACGTTATGCAACATTCCCTGCGCCTTTGATGGGCTCAACCTGCAGCACCTTAGCAGAGCCAAACATTCTCTAAATGATCTGAAGGGCTTGTTACTGTTAAGACGCGTTCAGCTACATCATGAGAGACAATGACACGTTCGGTTTGAGGGGGAGATTATAAAAACATTTAATTTGGAATCAGAGGTGACCCCCCTATCATCAGACAGACCCACAGGACACATCACAGGCCTGTACACAGAGCTCCTGTTACTCTGTCCTTGGGATAATGACAAACCTGAGAACAGGGATGTGATAATGTGATGGTGAACAGAAAGGGAGGGGTGGAGAAAAGACAGAAACGGGAGGCATAAAGGTGAACGACGAACATAGACACAGGACAGAAAAGCCTTGAGGGTCTGAAACGATACCAGCAGCTCCAGAACCACAGAGAGAAGCGAGACACAGACTGCTGAACATCCATGTCTGAACACGGGGGGTTCAGTTAATGACGACCACTGCGCCAACACCACAGGACGAGTTTCTTAATTCAATACACTCTGATGTAACTTAAAAGATGATCTGATCTCTCTTCTGTCATTTTAAGGGGTAAAAAATATAGGTGTCAAATTTATTCTTAACTTTTTGTCCTTGTTAGAAAGTCTAAATATAAATGGACACGATGTGATTATTTGGATGTGCTGTTATGCAAACCTACATTATTAATTAGGATTGGAGGTAGACGCAGCTCATTATATGCCACCAATCAGCAGCTATCTCACTCATGCAAAAGCACGAAAATAACTTGTGACTCAAGTTTAGCAATTTTCAAGACATGAATCACACTGAGTGAATTAATTCCCCCACTAAAAAGCTTTAGGACAGCAAATTCACAGAGTTGTGTTAATTGCTTCATAACTCATGCCAATTAATGGCTTCGGCTGCCATATCTCAGACTTGTTGTCATTCAGAACAGATGTTGGTGCAGTTTCGTTTTTTATGCAAACTTAGGTATGAAAACATCCCTCCCGTCTCAGAGGCACAGGGGAGATAACACGCTATCAAAGCGTTTACCCGCTGTAATGGATGTAAACATATTTGAGCCGTTTTCTGTCCTCATTTCTCTGGGGTTGCTGACAGCTGGACGGGGGGCACCTGGCTGACAGGTGCCATGGATGGAATACGTCCCATGATGCCACTGGGCTGAAGAGAGAGGTCTGGGTAAATAAGACCCTCAGGGCCTGTCGGGGGTCTGGGATTACACCAGACCCTTAGGGTGGTGGACACATGCAGCAGATTTAGCAGAAAACACAACTGGGATCTCTGGCAAATTAATTCCCAGAAAGACGCTCACAGAACCAAAATTCGGCATGTTTTCTTTGATCCAACAGAGACGACAGGCCTCAGGAAACAACAATGGCCTCAACCTATTTATCTTTTCTCAGTGGATGACCATGACAAATTTCCAACTGAAATATGCACTGATGCACTTAATTGCTTATTTTCCATTTTAAACTCGTACACAAATTAGAGTCAATGACAGGACAATTTAATACAACCACTGAATGAAGAAATCAATGTGATTTCTACAAGAATAAAAGGTTTACAGCCAGATTTTTACATATACTGAATAAAATGTAAGTGGACTTTGTCCGTGCATAACAGTGCTACACACCCAACATGCTACACACCCAACAGTGAAACTTTAAACAAAAATATTATTAATGATTCTGATACTGTTAACCAAACTGATCAATGTCTTCCAACATCTTCTCAGATCACATCTCACTCATGAACTACAGGACATGTTGACAACTGATGAAGATCCCTGCCTAACATATGTTACATGTAAAGATGAAAAAAAACAGGACAGATCTTTATCTCTGGTGGTGGTAACTTCTCAGACCGCAGGCCATCTTCACAACATCAGAGAAGCGACTGGAGGTCCACTTCTGACGTCTGTCTCTAAGAGGAGCATGCAGATCATCAAAAGCTCCTCAGAGCTCTTCACACTGGTGGTGTGAAGGAACCTCTTATCATTCCTGACCATCCAAACGCTGCCGCAGGTACGCGTGTCCAGCTGAGAGGAGCAGGAGCGTGGAGATGGGTGGAGATGAGATGTGTCAGCTGATCTTGTTTGAAGCTTTCGCTTTAGGATAATGATTCAAAAAAGTGCTGAACTTGAACTGAAATTGTGAAAATATATACACAGTATGTACATTAGTTTTTAACCTGAGCTGTTCTTTACATTTCGCATGTGTTCTGTGTCACATTAAATCCATTTAATTAGATGTTGAAGGCGTAAGATGGCATTCTCAATTTAATCACATCCAGTTCTATATATAAGCTTGTCTTCACTGAGTGACATTACAATGACTAATGAGAAATATGGAAATTGAGAGTAAATGTAGCAAAACTCATTTTAAACAACTTTAGATAACATAGGCCACAGAAACTGTAAAGTTTTAAGCGTGACAACCACAATCATTTGCTAAGACAAAGTCGTTCATTTTCTACGAGGCTGATGATTTGAGGCAAATTGAGGCAACGTGAGTGTTAGCGGCCATTGGTGATATAAGCTGAGCAGAGATTAACTTTATGCAAATACGTAGTGATGCAACAACAGCCAATACAAGTAAACAAAGTAAAGCTCACGTGATTCAGTCAGATAAAGCCTTCGAATAGGAACAAACACTAGCAAGCCACTGTTCAGCAACTTGGTGACCTCCAGCGATTTAGTTTCTTCGAGTTTGAGCGCGCCTGCAATGTCTAGCAATTTTTAGTAAACCGTCGCTGACAGAGGCGCCGTGTTTTGTTTATGCTCATTAGGCGGCTGATTTTCAATAGCGTGCTGGTGAGAGCAGTCGCTGCGGAGAGAGATGCTCGATACTGGCAAATGAGTTAAGACACGTACCTCTGTTATAAATAAATAAGTGTATAACTGTGCTCAGTTATAAATAAAAAGCCTTCAAAGCCGTTGTCCGTTAATTAAGATTTGACCGGTGGATGCGTGCCTCAATTAAGCTTGTTTATTAAATAATTTTGTGCCAATTGTGATAAAACTCTCAGACAACAAACTTCAGACATTAACCGAGCGAGATCTGAAGCAGCCTCAAATATGTTTATAAGTTTACACAGACGTATTTGAGATGCTCCTGTAAGCTGCTTTTTAAGCAGAGCAACCGCAGGATCGCACCTGTAGTACATGCGCCCGTCAAACCAAACCCTGACGTGTGCATGCAGCCTCTAATAACTGGTCCAACAGCAGCAGAACCATCTGAGGTGGGAGGTTCCTGCAAAGAGAAGCTGCTGGTAACATTATTACCTTGTTGTTCATGAAGGCCTTGAGGCACTGAATGACTTTGTGCTGACTCTTCTTATCCACCTTTTCTTGCCTGTTGAAACAAAACAAAACAGAGTGAAAACATGACCTCAGTAGGAGCTCAGGAGGGTGGAGAGGACCACCGGTCTGAAGATGTGTTTGCTTCTTACTGTTTCTTGAGCAAGAGCCTCTCCAGGGTCTCCAGCAGAAGACCCAGTCCCTCATGGCCAAAGCTCTGCACCCAGCTGTGGAACCACAAACATCTTGTGTTAGCGTCTGTGACAAAATGTGCCAAGCAGACATTAGCTGTTATTTCATAAATCATCTTCCAGTCTTGTTCTGATGTTCATTCGCCTTTAAATTGAACGCTAATCTCTACCTAATTGCATCATCACTGCATATAATCGAACTGCGCACTGTATCCCCAAAGCTAGTTTCCTCACTGCATTAGAAAACACAACATTCAACCAGAATGCATGCGTTTTACAGCACAAATACGCATTTAAGCAAAACATCTCAGAGTAAAACTCAGAGAGTAAAACTTGTAAACAATAAAGCAATACAGATATACAGACTTTTCAGCGCTGTGTGGTTGTGGAAAATGTGATGAAATGTGATGTGTGATGTTACTATGGGTGAATGTGAAAAGTAATGACTTCACCTTGATACAAGATGGTTAAATCTAACAGCAAAAAGGCAAGTTAAGAAAAGATCCAGTACCAGTTATTCAATGATACCACTTGGTTTGCTACTTTGCTATCAAAAGCAATAAATTCATACATTCTGTCTGGTTTAAGTACTTCTCGTGCTACCTGTGCTAGAGTTCTGTGCGGTTCACACTGTTTGTTCACATCATTAGCTTTGGAAATGGCAGAAGAAACAAGTTGTGAAGCCTTTACCTCACATTACCAAAACAAACCACTTTGTATAAAGTACCAGAACAGAAACATGTAACAGTCAATAAGGCTTATCAGAGCCGTGTTTGTCAGAGCCCATTTAACGTCTGTATATTCCCCCTTCTCCGACAGATTAATCTCTCCCCCCGGAGCTAAAAGTGAAAGGCATTGCTAATGGAGCAAAGATGTTTATTTTAATTCCATTCAGACACAATCTCGCGCTCTACATCTCCATTGATTTGGCCTCTATTGTCTGCTGGAATTGCCACGGTGGAAATTTAACTCTCCAGTAACGAGAGGGGAAGTGTGTGTCGAGCGAGGCATTGATTAATAATGAGAGAATTCAATAAGAATAAACAAACCGATTAACCCGTTGTGCATAAAAAAACAGGTTACAGGGCTCCTTCAGTTACAAACAGCAGATGTTTCTAACATATACTAACACCCGCTGTAGGCAAAAAAATACAGTTTGTGTTTTATGACATTGTTCTGTTATGTATATACAGGGATGATTGTTGTCAAATGTTTGTCTCTGCTGGATACATGCATTGTTTTATTTGCGTTACCATTTAATTTTGAGTTCTTCCCTCATGCACAAAAGCTTTGTAATTTGCAGGCGAAAAGAAACAAGCCATTGAAACTTCACTGAAAGCATTCCAGCCTCACACTTTTCTTCAAAGACATTAAAACTGCAATCTGTAACTTCTGAGCTGAAATGAACAAATATCAGTTATTTAGCAAGTAGATAACGGATCTGTGTTCAAAACCGTCTCCCTACATGGAGAAGCGGATAGAAGTTACGGATTGCAGCTAAAATAAATGAATTCACACCGAGGAAACCACAATTTCACTAAGCTGTGATTCAGTGTACTTAAGTCTACAGATGCATCCGAACAGAATCTCTAGGCAAATTGGCAGTTAAGGCCCACAGGTGAAGGAAACAGGTCTTCTGTTTCTCTGCGATCACATGCTTTGTAATTCTCTGGAAAAAAGAGAAAGTTATCAGAGCTATGAACTGTTGATCGTGTCAGTCATGGTGGGCCGGGTAGAGTGCGGTCTCACAGAACTGTGTGAAATTGCCTCGGTGTAAGTGTAGACGAGCGGCGAGCATCAGTAGGCAATTTTCTGAGAGTCGGTGTCAAGAGGAGTGGGTGCACTTCCCAGGCTATATTACAGCGGAAAATGACCACAGCCCGGAAACTGGAAACTAAGGAGGACCGGAGAGGAGGACTGAAGAGGGAGAGAATGAGAGAAAAGAAAGATAATGCTGTTTATAGGAAATCGGAGAGCAAAACAGAGATGGGTTGCTGTCCCCTGATACCCGATGGGACCCGCAGGAAGTGTTCTCATAGCTGAGCTGGGCCAGAATTGAAAACGCTACACGTTCTCACCAGAGCGCTGGTGTCAAAGTGATTCATCAGGTAGTATTTCTGTAGTTCTGTGGTGAGGAACACGTGTCAGCTTTCAGCACTAACATGTGGCCACGTAGAGTGAAGAGTGATGTATCATTTAGTCACACTCACAAGCCAAAGCAATTCTTGACACATGCTGTAAAAAACAATCAAACACACTTCAACATGCTTCTAACACAGACGATGACATCACTTCTGCACAGATCCAAAAATCCTGTGTTACAGGCGCAGCCAAAACTGAAAAAGATACTCAACAAACAGGCAGTGAAACTGGCATCTACACAATTAAATGTCTATTTAATTTAAACAGATACTGCTCAGCATGAACAAAATTAATGGAAACATTGTCTAATATGTAACATATGAAAAAAGTCACACTTAAAGACATGCTAAGCAATTATTTAAAGGCTAGCAAAAGCAAACCACACCTCCTTTATAATATAATATATGGAGGTATGCAAATATAAAGTTTGACAGGTCAGTAGGACATCCAATCATTGCATTTGGATTAAACACAATGAATGAATGAACATTTATGGCCCTTGTTTCTAGAAAACAAAGTCCGAAATTGTCTTTAAAGGTCCCCCTACAAGTAAACAAGCATGATAAAATCAGGCACACAAACTTTTCAGACACAGTACAGTATAATGCAGCGTTTTATGTGGTCACTGCTAGAACCCAGGACCACAGAACCCATGATGTGAGACCTGAGACCACTGCTGCACCACCACATCCTACTTATAACTCTTCATCTTTACCCCTCTTCTACTTCATTCTCTTTGCTTTAGCCATTCCAAGGGGATGGTAATGATTTTCAGTACAAGGCGTCTCCTGGGTGTACGCAGACAGAATAAGGCTCTCCGAACATATTTAACTTGTAGTCGTGGAGAGGCGTGAAAGGAAGATGAAATCTCGGCCAGTCTTTTAGGTATTGCGGCTGATTGCAATGGGAGTTGAGGGCTCAGGCCCCCTAAGAGTCACTTAATCACATCTCACCACAGAGGTAAATGTACCACAGTAACACAATAATCAGTAGCAAGCAGCGTAATATGTGGCTGCATACGAAAAAGCCATTGGATTCTTTCATTTCCAGCTTTTCCCCTGATTCCATTGATTAGAGACTCTGCCATTGGCCAGGAATGAGGCTTCCCATTGGGAGGAGAGGGGAAGGAAACAAATGATCCTGACAAAAGGAGAGCGGGAAGGAGATGAGGAGGAAAGAGGATGGAGCTGATGAGGAAACGACAGAGCAACGGTGAAGAGTGGAAAATAGAAGGAGAAAAGTGGAGAGTTATGAAAAGAATCAAACAAGCCGGATTACAGGAACAGGCCACAAACTGGAGAGATGGTGCACAGGGTACGAGAGAGAGAGGGGGAGAGAGAGAGAGAGCAAGCGTCAGTGTAATGTCTATTCCCATCAAAATGCAGTCCTCGTCCAATTCTAATCAACAAACCGCATGCCTCCAAGCATCCACTAATCAAATCTGAGCATGTATGCCTGTGTGAATTTTCAAGGTGAAGCAAAAGGGGGGCTTCACCCTGAATTGAATTTGTCAAATCGGAGTGGAGTGGAGAAAACAGAGACGGTGAGCGCAGAAGTCCATCAACCAAATTCATTCGCTGATGATATTCCAGCTCATGCCTAAATCAAAATGACGACAATGATGATGGTTATTATGGATGAAATGAACTGTTAGTTCAGTGAAATAAAAAGAGGCAGGGACGCGTCACGACACCCAAATGAGACGTAAATTAAAGACAACGCCAGTTTGTGCGAGAAACGTGCATTTAGACACCGCATCTCTCTCTCGCAAATCCATTTCCTTTGTGCGGTTATTTGTTTTTATGGACGGAATGGGATTGGACACGTGTCAGTAATTTAAAAATCAGGGTGGAAGGATTGTCAACCGAAGCAAATTTCTGCCAAAATGTCATAATCGTGCCATTTCCTGGGAATGTGGGAGGAAAATGTGCAGTAAAATGCAAACATGACCAACAAAGATGGTGAAACGGTGAAAGGAAAAGACAGAGCAAAAGAGAGAGAGAGGAAATAAAAACAGAAAATGTGTGGGAAAAAATACACAATTAATAAAAAAACAGCATTAATAAAATGCAGCATTAATAAAATGTTTAAAATCAAAGACAGATGGGGTGTTCACACTTGCTCACTTCACGCGTTTGCTATGAACATGCTAGTTGTGCACAGCCAGTCAAATATTAATCCAATCGATCAACACACGCGAGACATCATCTCTAAAAACTGTTCGCACAATAAAATGATAAGCTTGTCAGCTCATTTATTTACAGAAGCGTAGAAAATGAGAAGCAATAGTGTTAACAACACCTGGATCTAAATGATGGGAAACAATCCAAGGCAACTATAAACAGCAGTTCAGAACTTTCTGTGATGGGAAAATTAGCACCAAGGCATGAAATTTAAATGCCCCCGGACTACATTAAAAAATAGATTTTTCTCTCACTTGTTATTTAGCAACAGTCTGTATATGTTAACATTAAATGGGAGGGCCGGACACTGACAAGCTAAAGAAAAAAAGATCTAACGTCAGAAAAAAATCAATTTATGCCCCCGCTTCCTGGAAGGATGGGGCACGGGCGGGCAGATGATGTCGCGTGGGCCAAGCTTTGGGTTCTGACAAGAGCTCATTAAAATGCACAACTCACAGATTAAAAGCCATATTTTCCAACAATCAGCAGGTGAAACTAGGAGGAAATGAAGAAAGAAATAACTAGTCAATGCATTTAAAACAACAAAGGCGGCTCCCATCAAACCAACAGGGTGGAGATTCTTGTCAACAGGTGCGAGAGACACGACCGGTTGCTGCTGGAACGAGAAAGAGAAAAAGTTAAAGGTTAGGTCTTCAACAGCCCCACTCCAATCTCACACATCCTCCCCGGCAGAAACTCAAACCCACCAAACAACTGTTATCCAGCAGCATGTGAAGTTATCAACATCAAAAGTGAATCTCATCTCTGAGACTTGGTAGGAAATGAGCATCTGAGTTTGGCCTTCTTACCACACAATCATTTTTTTTCTCCTTTCTCCTCAGACATAAGAAGCTACGATAAGCTCAGCCAGTGAAAGCAATCATTACCGGCCTTTTTGTATCAGTATGCCTGACATCAAACGGTCTCGCTTTCTTCATCCCGTCTCTCTTTCTTCTCTCCCTCCCGTGAAGAAGCATTCGATTACAAAAGGAGAACATCTGGAGATGGACGCTCGTGTCTGAATAACAATATTCATCAATCCCACAAGTGGTGGCGGTGACTGTGGTCTTAAACAAAAGGCAGAATGCTTCCCCGCCACAGGAGGCTCCAATCAAGAGAGGCTGCGATGAGAGTCGTGTCCCACTGCTTATAATCACACAAAGTGGCACATTCGTTCTGGGGAAAACATGTTGAAATAAGCAGGAGATGAGTCACGCTTTTTAAACTCATCTTTGTGAACACCTCTTTCCTCTCTTATCCCTCCGTTTTGTTTTATCCTTCATCGTCTTTTGGCATTTGTGTTTTCTTTGTAAGTTTACATTTTACCAAGTTAAAGGTTAGTTCTGGTACGTCTCTGGCTCGTATGACTTGACTGATTAACTTAACTGATGTAAACCAGACAGGCCAGTAATTATAAACTTGAAATAAAATATTTAACCCTCCCCACAGCAGACTACAGAAATCTATGTTACAGCATAAACTCCCTACCTTAACTCTTCTTCTGTGACCCTTAATATTCTGTAATTGTTTACGCTGGATTTTCACTTATGAACACGAGAGCCATGCTTAGCTGCCGGCGCCCTAAAACAGAACCAATGCAAAATAAAAGGAACGTGTTTTTAAATTCACATAAGAAAGACAGAATGTGTGATTGATGTGAAAATTTAAGAGCTTAGAACTCGATCTGTTTGTTTGGACCCCGGAACCCTTCGTGTTCATTAGTAGCCAGCATCACCCTCCCACGCTCAACTGCTCGCAACAGCTCTCCTTTCTGTTTCCATCTTCTATTCTTTCATTTCTTATCCCCCTTTATCCCTCTAAAGCGCTCTCTCTGCGTTAAGCCTATATAGAGAACGAGACACGTTACGTACAGAGAAGACCGATTGTAATTTACATCATTACTTTTCAAATATCTGATGCAAACCGACAGCAAGGCTAATGCTTTTAATCTGACCTTCAGAATTACTGCAATACACTGCGGAACACCTGACCGATGCTGCAAAAACAAATAACACTGAGTGACTGAAGATCAGAAGTTAAATATTAACAAGTTCTGGTGTAATGTACACTTGCAAAGGGAATACATGACAGTCACGCCAAAAAAATCATCACAGGAGAAACGCGCGGGCGATCACCCACTTGTTTGAGCCATAAGCATCGGGTACGAGTGGCTATGCTCTCTCTCTCTCTCCCTCATAGCTGAGCATTAAAAACACTGGAAAACAAATTCATCATCCCATTCCCAGGAAACAAAAACAGTCATAAATCACAGAGAAAAATGAGGCGTCTTATCTGGCTAACTTCACGGCTAAGGTAGCTTGACTTTCTCTCTCCCTCTGGAGTCTCTACCCCAAGGCTGCGTTACCCACGTTAGCTCAGCGCTGGGTCGGAGCCGCAGTGAGCCGAAAATAAAACATTAACTCCGAAGTCCTGCAGCGCCCCCAGGTCTTACGCATCCGTCTCGGCCTATTTTCCCGAAAACTCCACGAGGGAGACATTCTCCTCTGCTCAGAAGAGACTTCAAAACCTAGATAGTAAAGTAGGTGGATATGATAAGCAGGAATATATTTATACGCGTGTGTCCATGTGCTGGACTTATAATTGCCTAATTCACAGAGCAGTCAGTGGGTATAACAGTAATGGCAGTATTTAACAGAGAGGGGAACAAAAGTGTGGGCGGCCGCTCAAATGACTCCTTACCGACAGCAAAAGTGCAAAGTTGGAATCTGGAATCTTTCTAAACAAAAAGAGAAACAAACAGGAAACACAACACAAGGTTAGTCTTTTAGTAAATGCATCTGAAAAGCAGGAAAAGATGAAGAACAGGAAGCACATCTTTTAATTAACAGTTGAAATAAATCTTATTGTACGGCTCATCTGCATTATTAGACTCTGATTGGCCAAATGCAGAATTTTGTTGCTTGTATAAGGACCACTATACTATATGACTGACAACTGCTTACATTTTACATCATCAAATAATTTTAACTTGTCAAAGCATTAAGCACCTTTATGCTAGCGTTTAGTCCGTCTGTGTTATTTATTTGCATACACTGTAAACAAATATCTAACATACTGTGTATTAAAAACATGTAAGCTGCCTTTCTGCTGTCCGTACAGAGTAAAAAAAGATTCGCCACCGAAGCTTCATGAGAAAGAATCCGGTTTGAATGACAGTCATGTCTCCATTACAGAATTAAACCTCAAGGCTTTATGTGTCTGTACTGTGGATATAACTCTGATATCTGATATAAAAGGCTTTTGAAATGGCTGGTCTCCATCAGGTAATGCCAGCACAGAAATTAAATGGAGTTAAAGATAAAAGAACGTGGCTTCATTGGACCATTGAAGAGGGAGGAATTCAACTAGCAGAAGGTATAAGCACACCATTACATCTATATCACTGCCTTTATTCTCCTCAGCCACTTCTCTGCATAATTCAGTCCCTCTTGCTCTCATTCTCTCTGGCCTTGTTTTGACTCTGCATGAATGCATTAATCTGAATGACCTGTATTTGTTTCTCTGTGTGTGGTGAGCTGGTTCCAGTCCAAAGCTTTCCACCCCCGGGTATATGACAGTTAACAGACTCTCAGCTAGCAGGAACATTTCAACAACGGTGGCTAATATAAGTTATCAAGAAGTTCTCGCGGTATGGTTAGGTAATTAAAATGTTAAAGTTATATATCAAAAAACATTATTCTTAGGTTGTTAGTGAAATGTTTTAAAAATGTTACAGAATTTAAACGTTCCTATAACCAAGCAACACCGTCAGTTAAAATCTGGACTCTCTAAATGTTTTCAGAACAATATAATAAAACCATAAAAAATAACATGCTACAAAAAAACATTTACGTTTAACATTTATGTTACCTTATGGAAACATTAGGGAAACATTCTAATAACCTAAAGTTGTAAGCTTGTATCTATCACCATAGCCTAATGTAACACAACCACAGTAACACACAGTGTTAGCATAGTAGCACACACCAAGAACATCTACTAAAAACAGACTGACTTTTCTGACAAAATTATGGCAGAAACTGTGTATTACTCAGTTACTGTGTGTGTGTGTGTGTGTGTGTGTGTGTGTGTGTGTGTGTGTGTGTGTGTGTGTGTGTCCAAGAGCAGAAACCGATTCCAGAATTCTGCTTCAGTGCTAAAGTATGATCAGGTGTGTGATCACTGGTTTGTAGAGCCTGGAGGGAGAAGAAATGAAATAAATCTAATTAATGCTAATACAAAATTAGCGCTAATAACCTGAAACCACTGCGAAATGTAACAGATTACTCAACAAGATGGCATTAAATCAAAGCTTTATCGAGCAAATTATCTCTGACTGAAACACACTCATACTGGCTTCAAAGATTAGTTCTGTACTGCTGGCGTAGATGTAAGAGTGTGTTTGTGCCTGTGTGTGTTTCCTCCAGCACCGGGGAAAAGAAATATACAACAATAAAGTCATAATTCAAAATACCGAGTCCACTGAACATCACTAGCAAATTCATATTCCAAACTGCTAGCTCAATTTCCTGTTTGTCTCCAAACCAATGCACACCTTCAGACGACATCAGTGTCTGTCTGCAATCTTAAACACCGGCCATTATTCACAGATGGCAGCTGTTTGTGACAGACATTCTAACCTCCAGAACCTCCACTAACATCACAGAACCCATGTTAGATTCATCACTGAAGGTTTTCTTAATCCCACTGGTTATAAAACACACCACACACAATAACAGAGAGAGAGAGGGAGGGAGAGAGAGCGAGTGAGGAAGAGAGAGAGAGAGCGCGAGTGAGGAAGAGAGAGAGAGTGAGAGAGTTAAGGATGAGAGAGAGAGAGAGAGAGAGAGAGAGACACATGACAGTTTTCTGCAGAAGTCGACGTCTTTATGACAGCTGCACAGTGATAGAACTTTCTGTTCAAATGAAGGAAAATCAATACATGTCTGTGCACACAGACAAGCACCAAAACTTACTCGGAGGTTTAAGCAATGCTGTGATCTACACCCTCTCTTTGCTTCAGTAAGTTATCTCAGGTGTTAATCCTGCATCCGCACCAATTTCTTTATCCTTAGTCAATTATTGAGGTAAAATTTTACACATTGATGATCTCTCACAGCTACAGTTTCAACGAGATATCAAACAAAAACTGATTTGTTAACGTTTGCCGTTATCATTTTTAGCTGCACAAGGAAAGGAACACATCAAAACCAATATAATCAAACCACAGAACAGTGACTAATTTCAGCCACAGGTGACACTTCTCAACACTGAGAGACTCAACACTGCAGGTGACAGAACAAACTGCTCTAGTGTTGAGTTAGAGGAGTACACTGGGACTGGTGGGCACAGGGAGAGTTGCGGCCAGAAACTCAATAAGCTGACATTTGAATTGCAGGCAAATGAGGCCCTAAACAAGGCTGAAATGGCTGGATTAGAAATTCAGATTGATAGGCCTGTCTGGGGCCGTTCGGAGGCCCTCCCCCGGTGCACCCTGGGAAGTCTGGACTTTCCGCAGAAAGTGTTTTTTCTAAGAGCCAATTTAGCAAATCTTTACGTGAGAGAACGGTGAGGAGATTTGCATCAGAGTGAATACACTGAGGGAGAAAAATTCAGGGCACATGAGAAATGAGAAACGTAAGCCTGGACTCACCTAAAACCGCATTCAGTCTCAGCATTCACATTCAGTAGTTCATTCCTAGACTGTCGACCTATTCAAATGCACACGAACCGAAATGAATGGGGGTTAGAGTATATTAGTGTGTTTCTGGAGGACTTCTGCATATATAAAAATCGATCATGGAAAATCTTTCTGCTTGGAAATAAGACTAGAAAGGCAAAGAACCAAATCGCAGTGTTGTAAAGAAAAAGAAAATCTGACTATATAATGAGGTGCATGTTTTGTCCGGGCAGCTGCACTATACAACATGAAAAAAACTCTTTGATGCAGCCCTGAAAAATCATGTTTAAAAAAAGTTAAGTGCAAACTTGCCAACAGTTTCTAAGCAAAACTAGCTGTGGTAAATTAATTGGTGAAAAATGAAAACTAATTAGTTGTTGAATTTATTCAGCGTGGCACAAAGCAGCATGAATGGTCATTCTGCTAAAGCGAGAGAGGGGAAAAATTGAAAAGGAAAAAAATCCCTGGTGAGTCGAGGCTGGAAGACACAAACATGAAGCTGCCTTAATCAGTTAAACTTGTGGCGGTAATTTAAGTTTGGGTCGATCAATAGCGCCGTCTCTGAATGGCAACCTCTCGTCAATAAAACCTGAGGTGTTTTCAGATCAACCAAATAGTTGGAATTTACATAATGAAACGATTCTGAAATATTACCGACCTTGGTGTGACAGCCGATCAAAATGTAACTTTAATACACGGATTAAAAATTTCACAACTTTTAATGAGACCCAGAAGTGCACCACATCAAACCAGATGAGCAGAACAGCTTATCTGAATCATAGAACGACTATTTACAGTTATGAAATACTAATTGTTAAATAAAATATGTGATATGATCACCTGTAGCCGTGCACAAACAAAATCACCTGTAACGGATTCTGTACGTGGTCTGAGCTGTTTTTCTGCATTATACACAAAAGGGAGAAAAGACGAGGGGTTGATGTATGTACCCTCATACACACACACACACACTCATACCTGCATGCCTGCCCCAGGGCTAAGAATAGCAAGAAGCCGTGCCTGTGGTTTGAAAATGCGGAAGAACGTGGAAAAATGTTTTAAAGTAGTTGAAGTGCCTGCAGGGTTGACCTGAAGAACCTGAG
>JBAJNP010001494.1:0-60892 GCA_036877545.1 Yasuhikotakia modesta
CATATCAATGTATACAAATATAAATCCATATCACTACAGAATAAAGTACTATTTGTTAGCAAACCTCATTTATATGTATTTATGTATGTAAACATCAACATATATACATTTATATATAAATACATAAAAAACACTCAAATGTCACAAGGTCAAAATATTCTTTATTTTAAGCTCAGTTAAAACACAAAATAAACAGTTGATCCCGCAAATGTAACACTGTAATTGTAAAGTTTATGAATTTAAAGGGGCACTCCAAAATGTGTTAGTAAAATTGTCTGTAAAGTTTCTCTAAAAGCAGTGTTCAAAGATTTTAGGAGAAAAATCTATAGATTTCTCACTGAGGTATTTAAAAATGTCTATCAAAATGCTACAGAAAT
Source organism: Yasuhikotakia modesta (assembly GCA_036877545.1). Lineage (NCBI taxonomy): Eukaryota > Metazoa > Chordata > Actinopteri > Cypriniformes > Botiidae > Yasuhikotakia > Yasuhikotakia modesta. The sequence continues at coordinate 378 of JBAJNP010001494.1, forward strand.
TTACTACAAAAATTACTACTTTGCATCAAGCAAAGCTAACAATATTGCTACAATTTACCTTTTGAGGATACAGAAACAGATCAGACTCTCTCAGACTGCAGACACTAAATTAACGTTTGGGTTGTATTGTGCTTTATTTGCACTGGAATGCAGAAAAACTCAGGAGAGAATTAAATGAATGACCCTTTGAGTCTAAGGTTTCTCCTAGGCATATTCTACCCAAATTCTGAGACCTTGGATAGCTCACACAAATCACGGTTACCATATGCAGTTTCAACCACTTAAACCTTAAAACCCCACACCAGCTTTCGTAACATATTAGTGGTGGTTACATGCATCAGCCAGATAACTTCATCAGCCTAAACTTGTACCTCTTAGACAATTAACACAACCAGACAAATTAACCCCTAGCGTCAGTTAATTTGTCAACAGATGTAGATTTTTCGTTCAGTCACATTTTAACTGAATTTTGAGTTTACATGCTGAAAAATCTGTGATGTCTGTTTACATTTTTTACATCAGCCATAAATGACTACACAGATGTCAACATGGATCACTGAAAAAATTTCTATCCGTCAACCACTTAAACATACATGCGTCCATTTTATGAAAAGCATCACCTCTATGACACAAAAAACAAAATCAGAACAAACGAATAAACGAAACCTATTCAGACTTTCAACTTTTAACCACCATTTCCATCACTGGCAGTATTTAACTTTTATTCTAGTAAGGGTATATGACACATGCGGACCACTTCCTTATATATACACATATATAACATATACATATATATGTTTTCTTTAGTGCTGAATACAGGCTCTTAGAGGTTCTGTTGATTCATGCATGAAGATACAAAAGCCTTAGCGCTAATTTGACCCCCTGCTAACAACACACAAGCGACACTAAAACTACAGTAGCATTTTCTTCAGATAAGCACCTAATTCAAGCCCAGTCATACTAAATGTAAAATAGAAATAGAGATTGTCTGTTTGGTTAAATGTTTTGGTCCTTTCAACACGGTGTAAATTTAATAGCGTTAAACAAACTGTATGAGCTAAATGTCAGAGCCGTCACAGCCACTGCGCTGCATTCAGGCTTTTTCACGGAAGAAATGAAGTTCTGAGGAGCCTCTAAATCTTCCTCCTGTTCAGTTCTGTAAGAAAGAAGCAGTTTTTAAAGTGTGCTGATGTATTAAATAAAAACAAGCATAAACAGAAACAAACCCAAATGTTTTGTTTTTTTTCTGGATAAGTTTAATCAGGGGCTAAATGTGCTAACAAAAATTAAATGTGTTGCTTTAAGAATGTGTTGCTATGGTTACCTGGCTTGACCCCCACAATTATTTTTTTGTGTAACGTAATGCAGTCCTATTGATTCAGTCATAAACACTGATTTTAAGTGGTTAATATAAAAACAATAAAAACACTTTTTGCAGTGTAGCACTCATTATTTTCTATGTAAACATCCTCTTTTAATCTGAGTAAAGCATTATTATACACAGAACTCATTTTATTTATTTGAGTTATTTTGCATGCTTATTACTTTGTACATGTAAAGCAGATGTTTTTAAATGACCTACGTTTACAGTCTAGATTACCCGCTGAAGTGTCTCTCCTGTGGATGATGTTTCTATGACAACGGTCCTGTCCTCTTTGATGGGTGGTGTGTACTGGTACTCATCACTCAGCAGACCCAGAATGGGGTACTGGTTCATGTATCTGTTACATAATAGAAGAGAGTAGACTTTAGACTATCCTGGTTCAAAATATTCAACTGGTAATCAATTATTAATAAAAAAATATATTCTTCTTATTATTATATTAAATTATTATTAATAAATGTTTTAAATGCAGAAGTGCAACTAAAACAAAACACATTTAAAAAGAAATATGGACACTTTTAAGCCTTTATGTATTAGCAATGCAAGGCAAAGATGCACACACACCCACCTCTTGGTAACGATGGTTCTGCTTGTACTGCTGGAGCTGTCGTTCTTCTGCTGCCTGAGTCGTCGGATCTCCTGAGGGTGCGAGGTCAGAGGTCAAAGGTCAGATGCATTCAGAATAAATTACCCCATTAGGAATTTGACAGAAGTATCTGTTGGTCTAATTCTACTGTGAATTCACATTCCTCGAGTGTAAAGAGCGTAAGTTAAGGCAGAGAGAGAGATTTAGAATGGTACAGTAGCAAATATTACATTCATTTAAAAGGGTTATTAGCAAATACTAAGAGAAAAGACACATAGCAGAGTGGATGAGTGTTTGAATGGTTGGTGTAGCATGTGTGTGAGTCCAGGTACCTCCTCCTGGTGTTTGATCATACTCTCACGTTGCTCCAGTTTGGTTAGAAGCTCATTGATGCGAAACTCCAAGCCGCTGGTGTCAGCAGTCTGTGTTATGGTCCTCTCCGTCTCAATCTTTATTATCTGACTCTAAATCACACAGACACACACAGAAAGAATACTGCCTTAAACAGTTTCAAAGTAACTCCTATTTTAATATACCCCAAACACCAGTTTGTTTGTTCAGTGTTTGTTGGGTCTTTTTTTACCCGCAGTTTCTTGAGTTCTCTCTCTTTCTCCTCCCGTAGATCTTTCAGCATCTGTTCGTACTGTCTGGACAGTTCCTGTGTTTGGATCTGAACAGAGGAGCTACTGCCCTGCCCTGCCAACTGTGACAAAAACACAAATACATACAGGCACAATAAGATCAAACATTTTAGAAACAAGTCTACAATTATATGGTGCTCCACTGTGTAATCTCAAGTTTCCTGTTTTAAGAAGTTTTACAAAGATATTGGTGACCACAAGGATCAAGACAGATTTCCAACTCAAAAATCAACTGGATGAGCCTTTATGCTCATATATCCAAGTAAGAAAAATTATAAGGCAGTATTGAAAGCTCAGATCATGTCCATAAATCAGTCGCTGTTGTAGTTCAGCCACAGAAACAGCAGTTTGTGTTTCTGTCAGCTAACAGTGGCACCTTAATGCAGAGATGCTGTAGCCTGACTGAGTTAGGAATGCCAAGTTCAGTTTAAACAAGTGCAGGCACAGCCTACAGCTGTTTGGTTAAAAAGACTAAACTGTGTTACGTTCTACATTTAGGTTCTTGACGTTCCTTGATGTGTGAAAGCCAATCAAATATACTGTAACTTCTATCAATGTAGGCCCACTCATGTCCATCAGCCATCAACAAGTTGAGTGAGAAAGGAGTGACTCATTCTTCTCACTTATGGACCACGGCTGAAACGGATATGAAAGCTGAGGACCACAAACCTTCTTCCTCAGCAGCTCGTTCTCCTGCTCCAGGGCTTTCTTGTTGCCCTCCAGCTCTTTGATGTAGTAATCTTTGCTGGGGTCTTTGCTCTGGAAGGTCACCAGTTGGCTCTCTGCAGAGCGCTGGGAAAGGTTACTCTCCTTTAGAGCCACCTTAACAAGTCCAAGAATGAAAAACACAAATAATATTTACTTATTTACTTAAAAGAAACCATACGGCCACTTAAGTTTATTATGTAAATATGCAAGATTTAGCCATACAGACTAGTGTTTATCTGTAGTCCATCTCACAACATCCTCATATCTTGAAGTATATAAAATAATTTTTAGTAAACTATTTTGTATTAAATAAAGCTATTTATTAACAACATAATGTACATAACACGTAGACAAGCGTTTTCTATTAAATACACGCATTATGTTGTTAATACAATACTAGGATAAAGTTGGTTAGCGGAACAGTGACGCCCCCCTACCTGTAGCTGTCTGTTGTGCTCACGCACGGTCTCCAGCAGTCTGTCGTACTGTGCCGCCTGGTCGGTCTTAAAACTCAGATCTCTCTCCAGCTGCTCCTTCTCACTCTCCAACCTCTGCAGACACACAGAGCGTTCAATAATACAGCCTCGGTCTCAATCAATAAGACGTTAATATATAGATAAACTGAATCAGAACAGAAGGGTGTATTTCTCACCCTCAGATCGTCTTGCAGATGAACCAGCTCCTCCCGCAGACTGCTGAATGTGGCCAGCAACAGGCGGGTGGTCTTATCAGCCGTCATGCGGGTCTACGCACAAGAGGGGGAACGAAAAAAGGAGAGAGTATTTATTAAAACTGTGGGCTTTGTGTCAAAACATACAGCTAGATTCACTCAAGCTATGTGTTATTTGTTTACATATATTATTACATACATAATATTACATTAACATTATATTATAAACCATTTATTTATTTTTAAATGGGAATAAAAATACATTCTGGTCTCAGATTGCAAATCTGTTTAATTTATATTTAAATTGCTTAAAATGTATAAACAAAACCACACAAGTTTAAGTTTATTTATGAAGCGCTTTTCACAATGGCACATTGTTAAAAAGCAGCTGTACAAATGAAAAATATTATATTTTAAAATATACAGCCATACACATTTGTTGTGATCGCTGTATTTTTACTTTTAAAACATTCAGCATCTACTTTAATGCATTAAATTCCTCCTAAATAATCTACCAACTTCACTTCCTGATTTGCTTAAACAACCTAAAAACACAATTTTGTTTGTTTAATTTCCTGGAAATGGTGGCTAATGCTTCCTGTAAATTCCTCTCCGCGTTTATCAAACTTCCACAGTAAAATAAACACTGGGTGAGACGTGTGCATTGTGCCTGCAGGGACATGCGTTCTGCTGGCAGGCTCATAATCAGAATAATAATGGGAAGCTGTCTGAGGGCGGGGCGCACAGAGACGGGTGGGGCTGGGTGGGTGGAGATACTGTCACTGTGTAGTCTCACCTGCAGCAGGTAGCGGATCTGTTGTTTTGTCAGTTCGGACACTCCTTTAGGAATAAGAGCCTCTACTTCTTCTTTCTCCACCTGTTTTCCACACACACAATTCGTATATAAAGGTGTTTGGTGTGTATTCTCCAACGGATATTGCATGATTAATGTGTGTTCCTGTAGCTCGACTGGTAAAGCACTGTGTTAACAGCGCAAAGGTTGTGGGTTCGATTTAGAGTGACATAACTCTAAACCGTAATCTTTGTTGTCATTTAAAGTGATGTTAAACATTATAATATTAAATCAAAACACCAAACTGTGATTCAAAGTGCTTCCAAAACCGGCTACAGTTTAGTATCAACACTTCCAGCTGAACAAAACTAAGGAACATGCCACTCCCTACCCTGTAGTCAATGGTGGGGTCCAAAAGGTGTTTCCTGCAGAAACAGAACAATAGGATGAGTCAAAATGCACAAACAGCCTTAAAGCAGATGTGTCTGAGGCTATTCAGTCAGTTCTGAGGTGTAAGGCAGAGAATCTATTAGCATGTGAATCGCTACAGTGAATTTGGATATAGTGGTTATGTGATCACTCTCCTGAGTCATTAGAGATAGTGACTATTGTTCTAAGTCAGTAAATAGATAAGATTTGATGTCAGATACTGGTAATAGTTGCAATAACTTTTCTCACACAGTCTCTCAACACACATTTTTCTCAAGCCTTTAGTCATACAGGCAGCGGCTGACAGGGTTAAATGATAATAAGCGGTATCATGATCTGATACAAGGTTTTATCTTCTCTGTCCAGACACACAGCTGCTAAAAATGAACTGAATGCATTGTGTATCTGTAGTGTTTTAGGGCCTGACTTGATAAAGGAACTACACACATCTGGGAACGACACATACTAACCCAAAAAATGTTTGGATATAAACAATATTATTATACAATATCCGGATGCCTCAGAATGCCACAATCTGGGAATGTACAGTGTTGGTTCACCACAGGCACCAGCTTATTAACAGACTGAAAGAATTCCAGATTCTATACAGTATTTACAGTATAAATTATAAATACATAAATAATAAATCGTTAAATTATAAATCATTATTATAAACCTAAGAAGACAAGTTTAAAGTTGTTGTTTAATATTCTTGCTTGATAGCTTATTTTGTTTTGTTTTTAACCAAGAAAAAATATGCAATGCAGCTCTGTGTTTATACTGTAAACAATGAATGAATAAGAGCCTCCACCTTCCACGGATCTTGGCCACATGTTCGGAGATGTAGCTGTGGATGTCACAGTTCTTGCGGTAAACCTCTGCCAGGAGCTCGCCGAAGAAGCGGTTGTCCATCTTGGCGACCGGCTCCACCTCAATGACCTGAGTGTGAAAGCAATCGGGCTCATCTTGCTCCACCACGATCTCCTCCTGAAAGCTGGAGCTCTCCAACTCACACTGGAAAGAGGAACGTAGGAAATGTACATGTTATTCCTGATCCAGTGACAAATCCCATTTAAATCCCATGTCATATCAATTCATATCAAAGTCAAAGTGTCATACACAAGTACATAGTGAAACGAAACAACGTTTCTTTAGGACCAAGGTGCTACAGTAAAACAAAACAAAACAAAACTACAATTCCAGTATATCCAATTATACCAAACTGTTGAGGGAGGTTTGTAGAATTAAATTTGAAAAACGGATATAATCCAGTCAGTTTGGTATTTAATGAAGAAATCACCCACATCATTAAAACTGCTCCTACATCACACATGCAAAACATGTGACTATTACATAACAGCACACGGCTCATGCATATTAAAGTAGCTCAAATGGAGGAACAGTTTCACGAGAAGCCGATAACTTCTCCCTGTTTACTTGGACTTGAAAGTAAGTGTTAACTTTGTAAGCATGTGATAAAGTTTGACATAGACTGTGATGCATTTTACAAGAAACATGAGGCAGTCCACACCTTGATGAACAGTATGATAAACACCACACCTCTGCATAATATCCCACATCACACACTCCTGAGTCCTGACTGATTCCTCTCACCAAAGCAGTGAGCAAGACTTTGTATTGCATATATGTATGCAGTTTAAAATAGTGACTTAGGTTGTTTAAATGAAAACCATTATGCAGTTTAATATTTAGCAGTCACAACAATGAAGTATTGAAAGTCACCTTTCTCATTTCTTCACAATCTGATAAGAATTTAAATATAGTTTTGGTACTGGCCAAAAAAATGGTCTCATGAGGTAAATATTAGAAGATAAAATTGTTTAATTTTTAAAAGTGCCAAACTGTTAGTAATTGTGTCTGTTGTATATTACAATGTTTAAATCAGATAAAATCCACTATAATCAATTTTAAACATTTTAAGTTATTACCCATAACTAAATAAATAACTGTAACGTGTTGTATTGGCTAAACCAGTATTGTCGATACTAGATCCTTCATCAATAATGTCTTTATGTTTTAGATGGATCAATGGCATTGCATTCCAGTAGCGTTAGCAATGTTTTTTTAAGGATTAATCGTGGTGAACGGTACAACAGAGAAGCAAGACAGAGGAACAGTTTTGTCTGTCTGAAGACTGAGATAATTAATGCTAACATTCTGTTTGCAAAACACCAGATAAATTAAACAAAAGTTTAGTTTGCTGTTTGCAAAACAACCAAAACAAAACAACCACCATTTTCACATGGTAGACGTTTTACCCAATGCATTTACATTTACATTTATGTATTTAGCAGACGCTTTTATCCAAAGCGACGTACAATTGAAGGAACAATAGAAACAGTGCATCAACTGAAAAAGAACAACAACAATCTTATAAGCATGGTACCATTTTCCCTAGACTAGTATAGCGTAAGTAAACAAGTGCAGTTGTCCCACCCCATCCCTTTCATCATTCCACCAGGAAGGAACAATCCAGGAGAAGGTTCGAGCCAGCGAATTCTTGCCTCTGTGGTGTGGCACCACGAGGCGTTGCTCACTAGTTGAACGCAGGCTTCTGGAGGGCACATAGGTCTGTACCAAGGAGTTTAGGTAGCTTGGTGTAGACCCAGTGGTTGTTCTGTAGGCTACCATCAGTGCCTTGAACTTGATTCGAGCAGCCAATGGTAACCAGTGCAGTCTGGTGAGAAGGGGGGTTGACATGTGCTCTCTTTGGCTCATTGAAGACTACCCTCGCAGCTGCGTTCTGAATCATTTGCAGCAGCTTGGTAGTACTTGCTGGTAGGCCAGCCAGGAGAATACACTATACACTATAGCCAACATATAATCATTTTGTGTGTTACCTGGGAATCAAACCATGGACCTTGGCGTTGCTAACAACATGATCTACCAGTTAAGCGATACATTGTATAGACCTGTTCTGTCCCATGCACCCAGACAAAAGTGTCAAATTTGCAGGGCAGAAGTTGGACGTCACTGTACAACTTGCCCAGATGTTTGCAAATGGTCAGCAAATGGTTCTGTATCTTGGAAACACTTATACAAAGACAAAGAGTTTTCAAAAGTGGGTGTGACCAGCCTTGAGAACATTCCACACATTCTGTGACAGAAAACACCAATGACAGTGTGAACTGGGTGTGTGGATTTCAAACTGAAACCGGTTTGAAGCCGAAGTTGCCACAACAAAGAACAGCGGTAAATGTTTCTCATACAGCTATATTTTCTATTGGGTTTTAATGTAATGCATTTATAGGATTAACTATGCATAAATGTAATTTTGCATTACTTAAAAGTTGTATCCGGGTGTGAACTTCAGAGATTAGGATGATAAGAAATCATTGATGTTCATAAGATGCATTTTGAACCATTTTTACACTTAATGTCTGACAAGTCGCAGCAGGTATTGCATGCTGCAAGCAGGGGCACATTACAGTTTACTGCTTCTAGTTTTACTGGCTGCATAAGCGGTAATATCGCCAAAAACTACTTCAGGTGATAACACAGGCTCAACACAAAATTCCCACAATAAGAGTGCATGGACTCGCTGTTGCGTCTCAAGAGATAGTTTGTATGTATGTCTAGTCATGTCTTTCCCAGTCACGTGAACTCTTCCTTATAACTAAGTTTGTAGTATAACCTATTTTACTAAGTTTGTAGTATAACCTCACTGGACAGCTGCCGATTCCCATGCTGAGTAACTTGCATGCTCCAAGTAATAAAAAACAAACAGTGAGTAATAAACAACATGGTTTGTCCACACCAAACTGTGGCTTTAACTATTTCCTCAGGTTGTTCCTAGAATATGAACATACTGTAAAGCTGCATCTTATAACAGTTATTACTGTATTTACTGTAATTCTAATAAGGAAATTCTTAAAATTTATGAAGGGACACTTTGCAAAGGTATCTGTCTGATAAACCTGTAAGAGTCCTTTCTGAGCTATTGCTTGGTCCATAATACCTCACTGTTTGCAAAAACAGGTCAATGTGAAAGAACTAAGAACTCTGGTCTACAGTGAGAGGAAAGAGCAGATTAGTTTTCTGGTCACAGGAACCCAGTGAAGTGAGATACTGAGAATCTGAGAGGCTTAACACCTGAAAGAATGGCAGGACTGCCAACTTTTGTCTTCTGTTAATAAACAAAGTTTAAAGACATCAAGACAGCGTAGGCATTTCCAGCAATTAAACTGGTGATGTAATATGGGAAATATTATTACAGTTAGTAACACAGCTTATTTAATTAAGTACAGTTTCACTTACACATAAAAGATTTTTTAGAAAATATTATCACCTAGAAATTAATGCTGTAACAACCAATCCTAATATCCAACAAATCCTGGTTTTCCCAAGATGTATTTGATACACAGACAGGCTATTACCCGGTCACATATTTGACACGTTCCTGATAAAATTATTTACAGTGTCTCAAGTGCCAGTCAACCACAATTATGTCAAAGCTGAGACTGACGTATTTTTATAGTAACTACAAGCCGACAGCATGGAGATTTAAAATGTAGGTCACAAGTCTAGCAATCACATATCCATTTACATTCATTATCTGATTGTGGTGGAACAGGACATTCTAAGTATTGGTTAAAATGTGTAAATTATAAACTTATTAATTAATTATAAACTTATTAACTTATTATAAACTTATTAACTTATTAATAGCTAAAAACATGAATAAATTGCCTGATACATTTAATAAACAGAAAAACAAGGAGTTGGTGATGTACTGTGTAAAGTGTTACAATAACTATTGTTATTGTACTGTGTACAATTTGAACAAGCTTTCTGATAAGATCATGTGTGGGTCTGTCGATGCAAAACTTTACACACGAGATTATTCATATTATTTTATAATGACATAAAAATATAGCATCAAAAAAGGTGAACAAATAGCTTCTGCTTTTCACAGGATGCATCCTACTATGGCCGACACTCTTGCATACTTTTTGGTATTCTGAGCATGCTTACACTGCAACTCTATGACATCATAATGGCATCATAATGACATCATCTGATAAAACCTGGAGTATAAATCCACAATGTAAGACACCTAATTACAACTAACTAACACCGCCTTTGTGAACGAAACTGCGAACAGACAGTGTCCTCCCAACTCCTGTCATGGCTTGTCTGCAAACACAGCCCCACAATGACAACACTCTCCAAATCACTGCTTGGCTTTTCAAACTTAAGGAGAGGCCATATCAAAGCCTGATGACTCATGTGCTGATGGAACACACTACACCTCCATGTGTTAGAGACCAGAGAGAACTGGCAGTGCCTATACAGATAACCTTTCAATAATGAAACTTTAACCTGGTAGATTTATCAAAAGATCATCAACATGTCCTTCATCAGATCTGTTACCTTAAATAAACTCCTTATTTTGGTTTAATGCATTTATAAGTTCCACAGACAACAGACTAGTTTGCTAGTTAAAATGCTGATATACCTAGCATATCACGCAACTAATGAAACAAAAAGAACTAGTAACTTTGTGGCTTAACATTGACTAATAGATTTAAATTTACACATTTGACAGCCGTTTTATCCAAAGCACCTTTATCAGTTTCAGTGTTGCCTGTAATTTGAACCCATGACCTTGGTGTTGCTAGCACCACGCTCTACCAAAACACAGTGCATAAATAACTCTTGTTTGGTAATGCACACATAAGCACTTCCAACATTCACCGTCAAACTACTTTGATTAGTTTGACGGCAAGAAAGTTAACAGTTGCGATTAAAGGACACTCCCTCCAACACTTTTCTGGTATTATTTTAACTATCGCCAAGCCCAATCGAAAGGGGCGTTGACACCCTGTCTCCTCTGGGAATTACTGACTCCATTCTTTCTCTTAGACACACCCTACCCCTGCAGGTACTGTACTTTTACTCACACTCATAAATCAATGTAGCATATGCATCAATGCAGCATATGCATTCTAGCAGACACATGCAAAAGTCCATTACCATTGTGAAAGCATGAAACATCAATCTGAGTGTGTGTGCCATACAAACCCTATGTCTGCATACAACAGTATTCAACTTTAGCTGGTACCGTACGTGTGTATGGTAGACTTCAATGCATTACCTCAGAGGGTTCTGGGCTCTTGACTGGACTGGGGGACGGGGTGGCGACACAGGAAGATTGCCCATTTATTGTCTAAATACAAGACAGGAAACACAATTGAATCAAAAATGTATAATGTAATAAATTACAAAAGCTGTAATATTACTCGAATTATCATGCATAGAAAGTAAAATTAAATTATTATGAAAGATTATGAAATGGATCCTATTTATTATTAAACTGTTGCTGTACAAACAATGAACATTATTTATTAATTCATACAGAAACATATCAATGCAGCATGTATGTATTATTAGCATTAACTCCTTATTAGAAGAAGACAACGAGAACAACGAGTAGTTACCAGTAGTTAATGCCCATATTGAAATATTGTTGGCTAATGCAGTAACTAATGGCACCTTGTGCAAAAAGTTTACCGTAACTCTACATTCCTGACATATAGTGATAAAGTTGTAACACATGGCACCAATGTAAACAAAGATAAAGACATAAATAAACACTCACTACTTGGCTGAAGGTGTCGGTATCAACGGTGCTGACACTCACAGGCTGGACGTTCTGTACGTTCTGAACGTACACGGGTGACACGATGCGCGGCGCCTGACTCACGTACACCAACGATTCCGCCCGCTGCTGCACCGGTACCAGGTAGCGCGCCCCCCCGTACACCATGTTCCCCTCCACCGCGCTGTTGATGTACTGGACCGGCTGCAGGTGAGCTCCCGCTACGTTTACTCTACGGAGAGTCGTCACACCTTCGTTTATCGCCACCGGACTGGCTGTCTGAACCGGTTGCAGCTGAGCTCCCGTTATGTTTACTGTACGGAGAGTCGTCGTACCTTCGTTTATCCCCACCGGATTGATTGACTGGACCGGCTGCAGCTGAGCTCCCGTAAGGTTGACTGTACGGAGAGTCGTCGTACCTTCGTTTATCCCGACCGGAGAGGACGACAAAAGAGTTTGCGTGCTCGGTTCCGAGACGCTCATGGTTTTATACGTCGTTACGGTTTGGCTGTAAGGAAGAGTCATTTTGCTGTAGCGATAAGTGCGCAAAGTTACAGAAGAACGAACATGGATGAAGAAACAAATCGTTAAAGGTGAGCGAGGATGTTGTTTCGACCCGCGAACCGAAACTGGACCCCTGAAGTCTCACCGAGTTGTATAAATGAGCAGAGGCGGAGTCACGATAGACACGCCCCTCTCAGCTCAGACGTGTGATAGGAGACGGGTTGTTTTCACAGCCGTGGCTGTGTCTCAAAACTTAGTGAGCAACCTAACTAGACAGCAGTTTTGGGCCACAGGTCATTCATACAATTCTGCATTATACTGAATAACAGGTGCTAGAATAATTTATAGTATAAAGTATTATAATGTGCCCGAGGTTCTCCAAAAGTTATGTTGGTACTACAACAGTTCCTGTTCATAAACACGTTATTAGAGCTTATTATTGGACTCTTGACTAGCTAGCGTCACATATTTCAAGCCTTTTAATATTTCATCACATGACGACTCAAATGGGTGCCAATTTTCTAACCCTAAATAATAAGGGGTTTCAACTTAAAGAAATTGAATTGGACCTATTAAAACATTCAACATTTAGTGAACATTGTTTTTTATTGTCAAGGTGCCATTACATCAGACGAAGCAAAAAGTCATTTTATGATCCATTGTCTATTCAAGCAACAGACCAGAATATGTTTGTGTTCAAAGACCCCCAACCAACAGTGCTAATAAACAAAAAAAATTCCAATGCAATTTTAAGCAAACAACTAATTCAGCAAGATTTAGCATTGCTGTATTATAAAAAGCAAATATGCAACGATGGGGCATAAATTACATAGTTTAAGTTCCCAAAAATGTCTTTTGGGTACATTTCTAATATAACATTTGCATAATTTACACAGGAAATAAACTACACCATGTCAGTTCTACAACATTTTCAGAATTTCTGAATTTCTACAGTCAGAATATGCATTATTCCTTAAATCACGGCCAAATTAACACTGAATGAACAAAGAACCTTTATGTGAAAAAAAACAAAGAAATATAAAACCATAAATTAGCATTTGAAAAAAATAAAGCTGTGAATCTGCAAAAATAAAATAAATGGTAAAAAAATAAAGAAAAAAAAATGAACTTAAACAAGGTTCTCAGTGTTATGATCTGTGAATGGCTAATGATAATTTGCAGTACAAACACTGGCACTTGGGAGTTTATGGGGCTGTTGGTTTTCCATAAACATGAACTGAATGGGATGTATATTAGTGCATCATGCCAAAGTTATTGTAGTCATCAAGCAAAAGTTACAGAATTAGGCAGCTACCCTAAACAGCAAAATTATCCCCTGCATCACATACATTACATTTTATACTCGACCCCTTGAGGTCATATGAAAGCAGTTTGTCTATATAACTTAAGCAAAACCCAAGACACCAACTGCCATAATGTTTACAGTACAGTTTGCTTATGAAGTTAAAGGTTATAAATGACAGATTGCTGTACATTATAGCTGGTATAATTTGATGTTTCGCAAGTACATCAGGAGGCATTAACAGATCGGGCAAAGGCATAAATATATAAAAGCAAGAACAAGGCTTGATGACAATCAGTTATGAAAATGTAACAGTACTTTTCCAATGATAATAATAATATCACTTTGAATGTCAGCAACAATAGCAGTGCAGTACTGGTTCAAAACATGTACACTTTGGCAAAGAGGCAATCAATTAAAATGTTACCCCATTTTCCCCCACAAAGTCTGACATACAACATTTTTTTTACTTTGATGCCTGTCAAAATATTAGACATTTTGCATGTGCTTCTTAGAACACACGCACGCGCACACACACAGCAATAATGCTACTACGACCAAAAAAACTAAAATCAGTACATATGTTGTACAATATCATAAGTGCTTTCAATTCTGTGCACAAAAAGAAATAAACAGACCCGTCACCAATTCTAATGACTATTCCAGAGGTCTTGGAGATAATATAGGTTTTGTGCGCATTGCGCTTTATTAATGAAATAAAAGCAGCACTTAATTCTGTGTGAATCGCTCCTTCAAATTGAATCCAATTTATTCACTGAAGAATTGTTCTATTAGAGATTTACACAGAAATCTTTGCTTGTTCGTTCATAAAAACATTCATGAATACGGCCCATTGAGTTTCAGGTACTGATCCATGTAAAGCCCACATCACCCCCATACTAGTTCCTTTGGTATCAATTTATACTGCATTCAGAACTTTAAACATACAGCGTCTGTGATATCTGTAGTCTACAGAGGTTGTAGAATACAATAGAAAGGCATTGTTCTTAATAACAACCTCATAATTAAAGCATTTTAATGCTTAATTTGGAGTGTTTACCAAAACATTTCATGGGATACTATTATGCAACAGCCTCTCCTTAAATTCACAGCATTCAGCCAAACATTAATCTATTGCTCTACTCCCCACCCAACGGTGAGTCTTCAGTAACTTTTACTATGCTTTACAAACACATGCCAAGTTTCCAAGCCAAAACATGACACTTGGTGGCTTCCAGTTTACCTCAAATATTCACCAGCGTGGCCCCTGGCTGACCAAGCATACATTAACTGTAACGTCACTGGTCTCACAAACACAGAGCTGATAGGACAGATAGCTGCCAGGAGTGAAAAAAATAAAGCATTAAGGTGCAAAAGGAGTGTCTTAATATACATCAAGCATCTACAAACATAAATACGAACAACACGTTCTAAACATACTCAAAGGTGGGAGACAGAGAAGATAAAGGCAGAGGACTGAAGCCCAAACCCCCCCCAAAACACACACACTTCCAACATTCTTCCAACACACAAGCACACACAGACAGACACACAGACAGACAGACACACAGACAGACAGACACACAGACAGACACACAGACAGACAGACAGACACACAGACAGACAGACAGACACACAGACTCCATCGAAGTCTCATTGATTCTCAGCTACAATGGAAGTTTCTTCAGCTGTTCAAAAGTGATGAAGAACTGAATCTTAAGTCAAGGACAACAGAGAGATTATTATGGGCTATACATCCATCTACAACGTACACACAGATAAAACCAGCAGGGAATTGTACCAACATAAAAGAGCAGCACAGTGCATGAGTGCATCTCACAAACACAATAAGATCTTGTGGCACAAGATCTCATTACACTCTATACATACATACACTGCTTTTCAGCAGAGAGAACCAGTCGCTGGCATAAAACATATATATGCTGTATGGTGAACCCTGAAAGCCCAAAGGAGGTCGTTTACATAATAGTGTTTACAGAAGGCTTTGAGCAGGGACGTAACATTGCCGTTTCATAATTCGACATGATTGCATGTTTCACTGTACTGCTCTCTAGTGGTTAGCGAATACAAACGCTAGAAAACAAACCACCTTTTTATAACCAATGTATTGCCATGCTAAAGGATACAATAATGTTCCAGGGCCCCAGACGCAGCCAGTTGGGCCAAAAGCCTTTATAGAGTGCAAAGAAACCCTCATTTCTCCAGGTCTGCATGAGTCCATCAAGGGTGCCTTTGTAGCCAGGATTTCCTGCAAGCGCTCGCTGATTCATCATACGTGTTCGCACAACGTCCACCGGGTTTGAGGCCAGTGCCCCTGCCAGTCCACACGCGAAACTGGAACTAAACAGTAACAATCACAGAATGATTATTTTCCTCCATATTAAACAGAAACTGCAGTTTGCCATTGAAAGTATTGATGCTTACATGAAATGTGTTAACACCGTGTCTCCCATGAGGCCTGAACGAATCAGGTGCTTCTTGGTGATGTCATAGACCGGTAGCTCCACACCCACTACAATTGCCGCTCTTTGTGCTGTAGGGATGACACCCTGAAAAATACATAAAATGTTATAACACACTACTAACTAACCCAGGGCCACAGTTGTGGTCTACTGGTTAGTGAGTCAGGCTTATAATCAGTAGGTTGCTGGTTCGATTCCAGTGCCAGCAGGTAGCAACTGAAGTGCTTCTGAGCTTCTGATTGCCTCCTGTGATAAATGTAGCGGTAACATCTTATGTAATGATGTCATAAGGTTATGATGTCACTTGTCACATGTCACTTTCACCAACTCTAATAAGAAAAAATCCTTATGTAAAAATAATCTACACAGGCAGAAACAACATGCAGCACAAGTAACACAGCTCTACACAGGAGTCTGTTTATTACAATTTATTTAAACAACAATCAGTCTGTCAACCACCCATGCACACAAAGTTTTTGATCTGTCAAAAACAAGATTTCTTAGGAAGTGGAACATATCGACTTCATACTTAAAATGGCATTAAACGCTGCATTCCAGGTCAACTTACCAGGTTTGTAAGCTAGTTTTTGGTTTAAAGGATTTGGAATGCAAATAGAAGACAAATTGTGACAAAGCATGTCTAATCAGGCTAGATTAGCCACGCGAGAGCACGCAAAATCTCTTCACTCACCCTCCACAGGCCTCGTGTGCCTTCTGTCTGATAAATATTGATGAAGTTGGACATCATGCTTCCCTGTAACAGACTGCCCTGAGCCTGCATGCGAATCTGAGAGACCAGGGAATTAACAGGAAGTCAGAGAAAAACAAGCTCTGTGTGGTACAAACAAAAAACAGCTAATCCAGTCTAAAGGACAAAACAGAAGTCCTTACAAAAATATCTGAATCTAAATATTGACCTTATCAGTCATTTGGAAGATATTTCAGAGGTACTAAGAGGTATTTCAGAGATTTAACTTCAAGAGATATTTGTGTGGTACCACTCATATTTGTCAACTACTAATTTAACCATTTAAGTAGCCTAAAATTGTTATCGTTAATTATTACTAATGTATTTTAGCACAAAAATGATTGATGGATTTAACTATTGCAAGAGAATAAATAGTTTTCCACTTTCTAATTTTCCAACAAAAGTTTATTTCATTATTAAAAACATCAGAGGTCCATTAGATTCCCACAATTTTCCTCACACAATTTCTATTTATATTTAAACATTTTAGTAATGTTCTGTTATATTGTTCCCATGTTTTCATGGCCATGGGAACCCTGGAAGATTTTAAATTGTACATCCACTTACCTTTAGCACATCAGTGGGGTTTGCCAAGGAGGAGGACAAAACACCAGACACCACCCCACAGAACACATTAATCACCATCGTCTCATCTGAACACAGCAAAGACAACAACAGCCATTAGAATAAATAATATTCAACACAACACTTAAGATTCAGAGACACACAGAAAGAAAAAATAAGTTTAATTCTGGGTAACAACATCTTTCAACAATCTTTAATTTTACAAATACAGAGACTTTTTACTGAGAAATAAAAACACCTTTAAAAAAGGCTGTAAAGTCACTATTTTCACTATAAAATTCACTAGAATCAGGAAAGAATTTTTCAGAAAAAAATCAAGATTAGAATTCATTAGTGACAGTGCAGATAATGTATCACACAATTAGAAAAAGCTATAAACTAATTCTATAGATATTTCCACTACTAAAACAAAAACTCAAACCCTTTCCCTCGCCAGGCATAACCTCTGACAAGTGCTGTAACTTCCTATGACTAATCATTTTATTATTTTTCTTACCTTGTAAGTGGCTTTGGATGAAAGTGTCTGCTAAATGCTTAACACATACATAATGTATTACTTTCATCAAGTTTAAGTACTTTTTTGAACACACCGAAACTAAACAATTGTTGTTTTTTTAACAACAACACTCATAAAACTGTTCTCATTGCAGGTAATAGGATTATTATTATGTTATTAATACAGATTGAATCCCCTTCACTTATAGAATTCATGTGTGAACAGAAACACGTGTATCATCAAGTGTATCATTCTATTTATCAAATGACAGCAATGATGTACAGAGGGGAAGAGTGTGTAATAGTACGACTAAAAGACTGACGTCCTACACGCACCTTCAGGATGGCTGACGAACAGTTTCTTCAGTGTGTTGTATGTACCGATCTTTATTGTCCCATAGGAAGCCTGGCGGAGGAGAGCAGGTGATATCCTAAGAAATGAAAGGATTTGAATGTCCAGTTTTAGTTTGAAATTACTGATCATTTGAAAATACCATTCACACTCAGACATGTATAACAGGGTGCAGGGGATTACTGTAATCTTGTGATCTCAATGTCTGCACCCACAAAGCCAAAATGTTTCATTTTTAAAGCCTTGGAGCTTTCTACAAGCCACGCCTCCCTCAGTACACATGAACGCAATGCAAATACCTAGTTTGACATACAAGTAGGACAGCCTATCTTTGCATTTTCTCAAATCGTTGCATTTGTCTTTGAATCAGTGCATGTATCATAAATCAGTGCATGTATCATAGCATTTGGCCCAAACTCAAATATTCAATGTTCTTGTACCTTCCATAGACGCTATAAACACATATTTTGACCACTAAGTGATTGCTATCAAGATGTGGAGAGACATTCAAACAGCATAACAAATAACATTTCTGGATAAAAACTGCCTAACCTGCCTCTGCTGAGCTATTAAGAACAAAAACATTTGCTAAATGAATACATATTTACATAGTTTTCATTAGTAGTTAATGCACAGTCCAGTTTATAACGGTTTTAAGCTGATAAAGATAAAGGACAGATAGAACTGCCTATTAATAGATGTGGTTTGGATGGATGATCATTTGAAGAACAACATGTTCTTTTACACAAATAACGCCATTAAGTTAAATACGCGCAACCACAGCCAAACTGTTGATGCCCCTTTCATTTAACTCCTACAGACCCATGCAGATCATGCGAGTTTAATACTATCTAATTT
Organism: Yasuhikotakia modesta; assembly: GCA_036877545.1. NCBI lineage: Eukaryota > Metazoa > Chordata > Actinopteri > Cypriniformes > Botiidae > Yasuhikotakia > Yasuhikotakia modesta. The sequence goes on from JBAJNP010001494.1 coordinate 19,539, forward strand.
TAGTTTATTACACCTATCGGTTTCATTTAAGACCACACAGTTGCAATTATGTACTTAACAGGAAACCTTAACCTGATATTAACAACAGTCTACCAGGAAACCTTTGTTGTGATTTAGAATATGCAAAACACCCGCCCTCACCCGGAGTACAAAGCCCGAATGCCTTCCTCGCGTCCAATCCTGAACAGGGCGTGGAACATGCCCCTGTAGCGGACCTCCATACAGTGGGTCTGTCCCTGAACCTGGAGCCGTGTTTTAGTGAGATCAATGGGGAAAGTTCCTGCAATATGTAAACAGATTCAATCTTTGAATGTTTATTATGTATTCTTTTGCAATTTAAGCTATTTAACCAGACTTTCAACAGAAGAATTCTGAATACATAATAGTGTACATTTTGGACAGATATTTTTAGTGTGATATTTTTAGATATTTACATTTTGGACACATATTTTAGTAAATATGTTTTAGACAAAACACATATTTACAAATAAATGGCTTGATAATTCTGTGAAAATAACTAGGAGTAAAACAATTTCTCCAACAGTTAATTTGCTTTTGCTCAACTTTTGTAGTAATGCAAATATCAGACTTTCTGATATGTTAAAAGAATATGTATTCTGCATCTTCCATTAGATGAATTAACATCTACCATTAGAAAACATACAGATAAGAAACATCTCGTCACAGGCCTGTAATACAGATGATAATCGTGTAGAAACAGCAGGTGCACAGATTTACCGAATTCTGCGACAATAGAGGCCATCCCCCCATAGACGAACGGCTTCCAATTCAGATTTGCCATTTCCGTCGCGGCTCCCTCTGCTTGATGCAGCCCTACTAAAAACAGCAAAAACCCAAAATGGTAATAAATCAGCTGTTTTAATCTTCCATTGTGCAACATACTGCTGCCAGTCTGTATTACAGTCTTTCTTTCTAGATGCATAGACAAGTGTATAAGACCGGAATAAGACGAGCCGCATTAAAAATTCATTGCAAGCGCCAGTGGATATTTGCGGAAATCCTACTGGTTGTGCAATGTGCCAATCACTTCGTAGGAGCTCCGGATTGGTCCAAATGCCCTAAAGTTCTACCCACTTCCGTCCGCACCTCGGTTGAGTGACAGTAAGCAATGGCTCGTATTTTCTTGCGACCATGTCACATTTAACTTTTCAGGGTGACGTATCAAATTATAAAGAGCGAAAAACTGCTATAAAAATGCACTTTTGCACACAAAATGAGTCAATGTCGTAAAAGCGGTACCCGACATTGTTGTATCAGTTTCAGTCTCGGACGTCTAGTGATAAACTAACGGCCTCTGTTAGACATTTAGAGAAGTATTCCTACAATTAAAAAGTACAAAACCGAGTTACCACGACACCTTAGTTAGAATCATCTCATGAACGCACATACCTGAGACCTCGTGCTTCAGTAACCTCTGTTATTTTATTTTTGACTCCATCGTCTCGACCACATGTAGGATTGCTGTACTTTCTGCAGTGAAACTCCGTGCATGTGGTACAGCTTTCAGTTTCCCATCATGTGGGTCAAACAGGAACTCAGCTCGCCGCAACCGGAAGTTACCGCCGGCAGATGGTGAAACATAAGCGATTATCTTAGGCATCTAAGGTCCACGTAGATGCAATGAAATGCGTTTTAAAACTATGAATGATATATATCTAAGGCTGAGATTATTATTTATTTAACCGATTATGAATATGTTAACCCAAATATATGCCATATGCTTAAAACCAGTTCACTTTTTACCATAGTTTCATTTATAGTGTCATCCTCCTCTTTGGTTAGATGGTGCGAGGGGAAAGGAACCGATGATATTTATAGTCTTATATTTACACATTAAAACAATTTTAGATGCCAAATGTGGGTGATTTATTGGATTAAATTAATTCAGACCAACACATATCTTGTACAAATGTACAACATTATAGAACTATATAGGAAGTTTATTTCATTTTTTTAGTTTCACATTTTGTATCACCATTAATACTCAATAATAGAAATAGAACATATAGCCTGTTCTTTTCTCTATAAAAGTGTGCATATGAATAAGTGTACAAAAATAAAAAGGTTTTATAAAAGCAGGGTGTGTTAGCTCTATAATGTTCAGTCCTGATATCGCACAGTTTGTTGCATATTCTGAAATGTGACTTGACACATTTTCCCACTATGACACCAGCATCATTTGCAATGAACACCTGAACCGAACAACCTGTAAGGAGATAAATATGATTTTACCCAGAGTAAGTTCTTCTTATGATTTAACATGCATTATAATTTACAACAAACAAACAATACAAGGAAAGACACCTTTAATTATGTTGGAGAATGTGTTATAAAATGCCCATATAGTTTTATGTTTGTAATACTCATGTGTTCCTTGATATCAGTCTGTAGATGTTTGAGGCAGTCTCACAAAGTGTTGCGTATAAGACTCATGATGCGCTGGTACAGCTGCTGAACAACTGACGCCATGTTCCTGAAACAAACATGAGAAACAGAAGAAATGTTGGCTTTGAAAATGATTACCTTGTTATTCAGTTAATCATAGTTATTTACAGATTAAATATGTCAATAAAAAAATGTATATGAATCATGTACAATATTATGAGTAATATATACATTACATCAACCTTTATGGTCAAACACTCACCGTGTGCCATGCGAGGCAGAGTTATTTCTGTCCGGATGAAGGCAGAAGAGGGACCCCACACAATAAGCAAAGCACAACAGCATGGAAAATAGTCTCCTCTTTAAAGACATCCTCACTCCAGTTTTCAAACTCAACTTCAGATCTTCTTTTTGAGGAACTTTTCTTTACCCTGCTTAAGGTAAATTAAAGATGGGCAGTCGTGGTCAGGTGAGGGTTGGGCACAGTTCAGCGCAAACAGTACCCAGGAGAATCTGTGGGCATAGTGCAACCAGTGAGCACAACAACTGCTGACCAAAAGCTGTTTTCAATAGCACTGAACAGTCTAGTAGGGAAGAATAACATTGCCACATTGTTGGCTGGTGGGAGTCGTGCTTTATTGTGCAGCACTGTCATGAAAAGATCTTTCCTCAGTGTGGAGGACTAATTGCACACTATTGAAAAGTCTATTGTTTCTGAAGGTCTTGACTGAACTTTTGACAGGGCTCCACAGAAAAGTTACTGTAGAGGCTGTTTTATTATTACAGTAATAATTTTAAAAGGCTCATGCAATGAATGCAGTGTTTTTGTTTCTTAAAATCTACATAATGTGTATTGATTTATCCTATGCAGAAGCCATTTGTGGGCAGATTTCACTACAAAAACAAAACACACTGGCTTTGTGGCGCTGTCAAAGCAACTTAATCAACTGTCATAGCAACACTGGCTTATCCAATAGTGTGAGTTTAGGGCGGAGCTATCAGTGTGACTGACAAGCATGTGGAAGTGTTCAGGAAACCAGGCTGAAAACAGTCATTGTTTTCACAATTTTGTTTTGTGAAGCAAATGGAGCAGAAATTAAACACTTCATATTTAAAGTCAATATAATTGATTTATGTTAATTCTAAAAACGCAAACAAAGTAAAAGACACTTTGCCTGCTATATGATATTTAAAAGATTTACATTAAATGGGAAATGTACTATTTCACAAATAATTCAGTGAGGGCGCTCATGAGTAATCACATGACGCTGAGGTCCGCCCACCTCTCAGTCTCTACAGCTTACTCCCTCCTTTTCTCTTGGTTCTTCTTCCTCATTTCAGTTGTTTAAAGTTAGTTAAGTGATCACTGGTTAAAGACCAGTGCTGGACTGGGGAAAGACATCTCTTTTAAAATATTGCAGCTAACCAAATGGACAATAGCACATCAGCCCATGTTTGGTCCTAACTGGGCTTTCATCCTAATGTCAACACACTCAGCCAAAAGATGTCCTGAGAAACGGAGAAAACATGAATGACTGTCCCAACAGGAATCTTTCTTCTGGACATTTTTCTTCTATTGGAAAATCTTCACTGAATTTATTGAGTTTCCATCAATAAAAGGGTTCATCTGCTTCTCATCACTGTATCAGGCAAGCAATGCTCTTAAACACTTAAACTCAGATCCAAACATTCAGTTTAATTTTTATTGTGCTTATGATGATGATGATGCCATCATATGACCAGTGATGTTGTTGTATTTGAATAAGATTAATAATACAACAATGCTGTAAGTTCATAATCTAGTGCTTATAGTCTTCTTCGGTGGTATGTTGTTGAGATATATTCATGTGTCTTGAGTAACAGCCAGAAAGAACAAGGGTCAGATAAGTAAAACCACAGCAGCTATCATTTACTTTCCCTCATGGGAGTGAAGAAGAATCTACAGTTTTTGTCCATTTCCTCCTCTTAAAACTGTCAGTTATCTGTTTAAACTTAAGTACCTTAAACTCTAAAATGAAATGATACTTAAGCAAGTTGTTACTTTTATGTGACACAGCAAATGTGCATTTGATGCAATGAGGAACCTTCTCAACGTGACTCGAGGGACTTCCTTGGAAAATATGATGGAGAACATCAGAGTGACCCCAGTGAGTCCAACGCTTACGTCTACCATAATACTGACCATGGGCTACATTCTTAGCGTGGGATCCGTTTTGATCATCTCCACCAACCTTCTAGTAGCCACCGCCCTGGTCCTGCTCATCCGCAAAAGGGGCTGCCAAAGCTGGTGTTTTGTCTTGAACCTATCTATTGCTGACGTCCTAGTGGGCGTGGCCATAACTGGCATTGCCATTGATGCTTTTAAAGGAAGGACGGTCTCCATGCATAAAGACATGTGTTTATTGCGGATGTCCTTCATTATTGCACCCTCTTTTGCATCAATCCTCACCATGTTCCTTATCTCCCTGGACCGCTACCTGGCCATAAAGATGCCTTTGAGATATTCACAGTTAATGAGCAGGAAGACGATTGCAGGCACTCTGATGCCGCTATGGCTTGTCTCCGTGACTGTGGGCTTTTTGCCCTGCTTTGTGGAAGCGATGCAACAGGAAGGCTATGACAGAGTTTGCACATTCTTCTTAGTCATCGAGCCTCAGAGCATCATCGTGATCTTCTGTGTTTTTTTCTTCCCTCTGCTTTGTGTCTTCATCTATTTCTACATGGACATTCTGAAAATTGCCTGCGGCCACCAGCAGCGCATCCAGGCCAGGCAAGCTGGTTTCAGTGTTTTGCCGCCCAGCCGTTACTGGGGTCATGTTAAGGCCCTGCGGACTGTTGCTGTACTGGTTGGTTGCTTCACACTCTGCTGGTGCCCTTTCTTTGTGGTCAGTGTTGTGCAGGTTCTATGTCCAAAATGTGAACTTTACCACTTTTTGGAGAACCATCTTTGGCTGCTGGGACTTTCAAACTCCCTCATCAATCCGCTCGTCTATGCCTGCTGGCAACGGGAGGTCAGGAATCAGATCTGTGAGATCTTCGCTCATGTGAAAATCAGGTTGTGTTGCACAGCACCATCAGAGACATCAGACAGGTGCCACATAAACCACATTAACGTCACTCCAGCTGAAAAATGCCACACCAAGACGCTAGCCATCGAATTAAATTATTTTGAAGCTGTAACAATTCCTGAACAACATCCTGAAAAAAATTCCCAGTAGAATGTGTTTTTAGTAGAACATAGGAAACTGGAAAGGATGGTTGACATCAGCAATTAAACAGAAAGCAGTTATGTCACCTAATGGATTTGGAGTCCGGAATACATCAATATAAACAAAGCAGATGGCTCTGTTTGTTTGTCTTCCTTCCTGCACTCAACATATTACATTTCACAATAACCAAGCACTTAGTTCTTGTCATTTCCCCATATTTATTATGCATTATAAAATATGACACAAGATTTATGGAACTCATGTGCATTCTACTGTGTTTTGTACATTATACACTATGTGCTGTGAGCTTTTATCTGTATGTAAAACAGTAACTCGTAGGTCTCAGTCCTTAATAATTGTATAAGGTTTTATTATATATGTGCACAGGAAAGGCTCTCATACAAAGTTATGACTGCAGAATGAAACCAAAAAATGTCACAACTGGGGTCATGGTTCATTGATGGCTTATCATTGTTAAATCATGATTGAATAAGCAAACATTTTATAAATTATGTAAAATCCTGCAATGACAAAATGCAATCAGTTAAACAGAACCACTAATCAGGAAATTATTTTAATCTTTATCTTACAACACTGAAATACCTAAATACATTTCTGTGCAAACAAATAAACAATGTAGTGTGTACTTTTATTTTTATTACCATTGTTTTTGTTATTATAGATTTATTTTCTTATTTGTGTGAATATGTGCGTAATTGTGTATTTATATTGTAAATTTAATTACTATAAAAAGAAGTTGCATTATTTAATGCATTTATTGTTTTATTCTCCTTCAGCTGTAAATCCATTAAAAGTGTTGAAAAATGTTATTTAAAATGTGTTCATGTAAGAAAACTCAAGTTTACATCTAAATCACAAGGTTACCGCTAAGGTTACTCATCGGTGAACTACAAATCCCACAATCCCCTTCTGCGTGCAAACCGGAACCGGAATAGCCGGAAATAAATCGTTCCAGTGTGACTGTAGGCTAATCACAATGAAGTAAGTAACGATTTCAGTATGTACCCTTTAGTGGACTTTTACTCCCTACCTTTGTAAGGCTCTGTATTATTTGAGAATGTGTTTTCTAGACGTCTTAGCCATGGTAAATTGGGTAAATCGCTCAAAGTGAAAGCAATAAAAACCTACGATATTTTTCGTCGCCCAAAGCCTCACATTTTACTAGTAGAGACCTAACAATCTGTTAAATAGTTTATGAAACGTCCAAAAAGACACAATAAAGACACTGAGAAACCGTTTATATAAATAAGACTCTGAGCCACTACCTGTATTCTTCCTTTCGGACAGACGACATGAAATTTCTTATTTCTAGTGTAAAATGAATACGTAACTAACAAAATAAACGCGTGATGGACATGTGCATTTGTTTTCTCATCCTATCGAAACCTTGCACCTTAAATGACTCCAAATTACAAGTTGTTAATATACAATCGAGGGTCTAGTTGTACATGCTAATATAAGCATGTGCCCTCATATGTCGCCTTTAATTATTTCACCATCTATATCATTTCCAACATCATATCATTTCTTACGCTGGTGCATCTCGTCCATACAGTCCGCTGACCAAAGTGAAACTCATCAATGAGCTGAATGAAAGAGAAGCTGATCTGGGCGTGAAAGATGCGGTGTCCTGGCATGCGGTGTATAAAGACAGCGCCTGGATCTTCATCGGTGAGTGATCTGATCGTATTCGTGAATTATGGCATCGTGGTTGTGTTTTAAAGCCCACTGCGTTGCCTACTCGACTAATTTTGGAGACGCCACATGCGGACAGATGGTGGCAGCAGTCGCCTATTACGCGAAACGTTTGACTGTTTATGCAGTAAGTTCTTTATCCTGGAGCCCACAGTACATATTGTACAGTAACGCTTTTTTGAAGTGACATTTTAAATCGCTGTTTGTTTATGAAAAAAAGCAGTAACAATGCTTTGTGAAATCTAACCCCTAGCTGGCAAATGCACTAAATATGTTAATAAATGAATCTGCAGGTGGATTTCCATACGAGCTGACAGAGGGAGACATCATCTGTGTATTCTCTCAGTAGGTCCTGTTTCTATATACCCAGATTTGTCATCCTGTATTTAAAACACACCTCCTTTCTCTGACTTAGAAGTCAGTACTTCTGTTCTGTTATCTAAGTCTAGCTTTAATCCTCCTTTGTGAATCTCAGGTATGGAGAGATTGCCAACATCAACCTAGTTCGAGATAAGAAGACAGGCAAATCCAAGGGATTCTGCTTCCTGTGTTATGAAGATCAAAGGAGCACCATTCTAGCTGTGGATAACTTCAATGGAATTAAGGTAAGGGCATTTTGCCTTCTATCTACACACACACACACACACACACACACACACACACACACACACACACACACACACACACACACACACATATATACATAAATGTGTGTGTGTGTTCAGTAATGAAGTTTTATTTTGAAAATGGGAGTTATTTTGTTGTTTTTCTTTAGATTAAGGGCCGAACCATACGTGTGGATCATGTAGCGAATTATCGACCACCTAAAGATTCAGATGACATTGACGAAATCACCAAACAGTTGCGAGAGGAGGGCTGCGCTCCTAAAGTACCTCCCCCCTCCTCCTCTGATTCAGAGTCTGAGGAGCACGCTGTACCTGTGAAAAAGCCAAAGAAAGGTGGGAAACATTCTGTCTATGCTTAGAAGTTGATGAGGTTGATGAGTCTGTGACCTGACCTGTGACCTTAATCCTACTAAATGCCTTGGGAGGAAGTTTTGAGCTATGAAAGTTAAATGTTTTCATCAGTACATCAGGATTGTATTCATAATAATTGGATTTCTTGTATTGTGATGCCTCTGAAGGAAAAACTGTTAATGATGTTGTTGTGCTTTAGATAAAAAGGAGAAGAAGAAAAAGAAAAAGAAAGAGAAGAAAAAGGCAGCAAAGGAGGAGAAACGCGAGATGTCGACAGCTTTGCCTGTCAGAGTGAAGAGAGAGAAGGAGGATGTGGCGTATGAGAAGTACGCAGTGAGAGAAACGGCTGAACACAGGAGGGACAGACCTGGACAAGACAGAACATCAGAGGTGGACAGATCCAGAGAGAGACATGGAGATGACAGGAGAAGTGAGAGAGACAGGCCGACAGACAGGAACAGAGAGGAGACAAGACACGAAGACGCAAGACAGCGTGACAACAGAGACAGGGGAAGAGGGAGCGATAGAGAGAGAGAACGGGACAGGGAGAGAGAGCGAGACAGGGAGAGAGACAGAGGGTTTGCCAAACACAGAGATCACAGTCGGGAAAGGGAACACAGGCGGAACTGAACGCCTGTGTTCTTAATACTAAATGGACTCCCGGTTTCATAAGGAGTTATTTTATTGTGTTACTCAGAAAATGTAAATAAAGTTTTTTTTACATGGCTGTCTGTGTAGTTGATTCTGATTTGTCAATTACTTGTACTGAGCAGAAATCATAGTAAACAATTTAAGACTTTTATGCATTGTTATAAAACCTTGGCTGGAAACTTAAGTCTCCTTTTAAAACAACACATTCAATATAACAGGAGACATTTACACTTTCTACAATTTACAATTCTCTGGATGAGAGAAGACAATAGCAAAAGTTAATTATTATTTAATAATATATCAATATATTTGTTTTATTTCTTATGCTGATTTTTGACACAGACACCATTTCTTAACAAGAACTATAAACCAACCACATTTTGACAAGTAATTTCAACTCAAATTAGTCAAGTTGACTGTACATTCCCTTTTGCATTACTAACATTGCATACACCCATTGACAAATAAATAACCTTTATTTGAATTTAGTAGATACAAAGACCAGAACGTGTCTTGCTGAACAGTGACAACTGAAAATGTTTCCAAAAATCATGATGATGTCATCAAAGTACACCAACCAAATCTATTAAAAGACATTTAGTTCAGGGGCAGAGGTTTAGTAGAAAAATACGTAATAAATACGTACATCAGACCAGTTAAACAGTGCACATAACTGCACATAACCCACTTATACCTGCTCAACAGGAAACAACACTCCATCTCTAATATTTCAAATAATCTCTAAAGCCACATCAACATATTTATGAAACTAGCAAGAAAAGATTGAACAGACCTACACAATAATAACCGGAATAAATAAACACACAGAATTCATTAGTTAGCACTGAGCTAGACATTAAAGTGAAGATTAGAAAATATGGATGCTGTGATTATTGAATTTGGAAAACTAGCATCTAATTTTTGTAACAGAATTTATTTTAAAAATCCTTGTCATGTTCATAATAATTGATTTTAGCAAACCACTATTTACAGTTAGTACAAGTCTGGGATTATAGAGTTAGAGCTTTTCTAATGCTTCTCATATTATACTGTAAAATAGGTGAATCACTCAAGAAATCTGTGTTAGGCATCAGTTGCTGAGAGCTAGTAAACATATAGGTCAATACTCAAGGTCAAGGGTTAAACCTCTGTTTGCATTGAACTTTCATAGCATTCCCCGTCTGGTCATGTGATTTCTTGACTGATGTCCCTCTTTGCATTTGAATTGAAAATACAGATGAAAGATACTAATGGGATGTTACCTGCATCTAAAAAAATGAACAGCTGCCATGTCATGAGCCCCTTTGGATGTAGAAGTCTTTTGTAAATGCCAGCAGTTTTTAATTGACATTTTAGCCCATATAATTTCCTTTTTACAAGCTGTCTTTGGGTCTTTAACTCTTGACTATCACAGTATTTACCTAAAAAAATCCTGCTGTTATAAAAATGACATTTACAATATTAGCTAGTTTTTGTTTTTTATTTACAGTTAAATATGAAGTAAAACCGAAGTTTTATCAGTGGGTCAACAAGAGAAACATTTATATCAGGTTCAACAGTTACTCATCACGTATGTTAAGTATTCCAGTTCTCTTGACAGGAAGTTGTCTATTCACAAGTTCATTAGGATGTGTGGCTTAATATTGATCCTGATGGCCTGATTGTGAGGCATGACACACAGCTTAGAAGACCACCTGCTCACTTCATTATCATGTATTTATTCAGTTTTGAGTTCACTTCTGTTTAAGAGACCCTGAAATGATGTGGCAGAGAGACAGATGGTTGGTCTGTTGTAACAAACAATCTTGTCTCTGTCACTATAGCTACAACACAAGCTACAACCGGTGCATTGTTGTGTATTACCTTACATTATGTTGTGTATCAATTAAAATTCCAAAATAATTTGGGGTACATCACCAAATGTGACATTTTTGTGTTATTTTTCTCTTTGTTGAAAAAACATTGTTAATTTTTATTGCACAAGCTTTGCAACATCAGCCCACAGCTATAAGTCACCACTATACCTGACATATTCTGTGCTAGAAGCTTCCTTCAGGGCCTGGCATCTACATGCAGGCATTGCATCCTGCTTAACACACATCTGCTTTATCACATTAAACCTTAGCATTGGACATGCTGTTAAAATCATCCATTTAACTGCTTTTTTCTGTCAGATTTCAAATGATCAACACAAAATGATCAGTGTATGATCACTGAATGATTTGTTTGATTTTAATATATTCTAATAAGCATATCATATAATCTACAAAAGACTCCAAATCAGATCTGAGATTAAAAAATACAATAAAAATGTATGAGAACCTTAGTTTTGGAATGAATGACCTAGTTTTCTTATTTTCTTATTTTAACAACTTTTCAATGGTTCTACATCATTTTTCAAATAAAAAAACAAAATCATCAAAACAGATACAGACAAAACAGAATACATTACATTTACAACATTCATAAAACATTAAAATCGCAGAAGGATAAAGAAGTGCTGAGGGTGTCAGTTGTGCATCAAACTTGGGATCTTCAATCAACCACCTGCTTGCAAGAAAATCAATGCTGTTCTCAAACAGACATCAGAGGTATTTGATTTGAGAGGCTGGATTTTAATTGAAAACACAGCAGGTTTTGGGGCCTAAGCAGAATGATTTGTGAACACACACAACATGTCCTTCCAATGCATAACACCACTTTGTAAAATTAAGTCTGTTTCCAAGTCCTTACAAGACACTGAAGGTTTGGATTGTGACCTGAACTTAGAGTCCTGGAAGAAGCCATACCTCAAAAGACAGAGTTTGTATACAAGTAAGGCATGTGGGTTTATCAACCAAAGGGGCAAGTAAATAATTACTCAGAACTTGTTGGATTTTGAAAATAACTTAAATGAGTTCAGTCTAGACTAAACGATCAGTTTTGCAGGAATAACAATAACAACATATTAACAAAAGTTGATTTGCTGGTATATTTACAAAATGAAAGTAAAGAAAGTAAACACACAAAATGTTGTCACAAACATGTTGTTTGTGTTTTTGAAAAGCTTAAATTGTGTACATCCAGTCATTGGTGGAACCAAAACCAAGAGCAAGGTGACATACAGGTATTTAACAAATCAAGTAGTTGTTCTGTGTTTTATGATAGCAAGGACACGTTTATTATAAAGATGAAACATGGAGGTGAAATTCTAAACACTGTTGCTATACAGTCATTTTGCAAGTGAATTTTATTTCATCCACACAAACCATCATTACTGGGCACTGTTTTATCAAGAGATATTAAAAAACATGAAATCCAGAGGACTGCCATTTATACTGCCATGTACAACCGTCCTGGTTACATCTAAAATATCAGGGGGAAGCCAAAGTAGTCAGTGCATTTTCTTTATACACAAAGATTTTGTTGCTTCTGATGTGAATGCTATACTGTACCATTACACTTAGACTCCGCCCAAGTTCAGCCCAGGTCATAAAGTCCTACTGTTCTGGGCATGACAGAGAACATTCTTGTTCCCAAGCCATCAAGTTACCCACAACTTGCATAAACAGCCAAACTGTACAGTGGGTGCAATCAGACGACCGTCAGATAATCAGATGGTCTTGTGTCCATGTGGGGTGTGCATGTCCACCAATAACTGCACACTCTGCCACACCCCCTACAACTGAGGAGGAACCCGTCTTCCACCTAGCATGCTAACCTACAAGCGAAACTTCAGTGTGCGCTGTGTGAGCAGAACAGCACTATACACAAATGTATACATCTCCTCAGACCCTCCTGTGTGGTCAGGACCAGCAGTTGTCCAGGGTTTGAGCACATTAAAAGGCTGTCTTTAGGGTCCATACGCCCACCTCAGCACATGGAGATGGTGACGTTAATTCCCAGGTTGCCATTGTCGGCAAACAGATGAGCAATAGAGGTATCAAAAACAAGACAGTCACTGTTCATGATGGCCGCTGCTACGCCGTCGTGGATCGAACGTGGCGTGGCCTCCCACGTGAGCCGTCTACGGTTGCCATTCAACTCAAGGCGGTAGGCGAAGTTCTCCGCTTGTTTTCGCGTGCCAATGAGCAGCACGATGGCAAAGAACTGCTGGTGTCCTTCATATTTTTCCTGCTTTTCTAAAACTAGCATAAAATGGTGGCCGAAGCAGGACTGCATCATGACCCAGTCCACAGCCCCTGGCAGGTTGATGTCCGTGGCCAGAAAGACAATGTCCTCCCCCTGTAAGGTGGTAATGGATTTGTGAGCGTGCATGAGATGTGGCATAACTGCCTCCAGGGAGCCCTGCCATTTGCAGGATGCCCCTGGGCAGGGGCAGGTGTACGGGCGGAACTCGCACACCTCCTCGTGCTCCGGTTTCTCGCTGTGGTGGAGAGACAGCAGACAGCCAGCCGAGGCATACTGTGGGGAACAATGAGAAAAGACAAGACATGAATACAGAGTAACAAAGCAGGGATAGAAATGTCAGTTAGTGACATGAGTTCTTGGGTAGGTAATAGACAAACAGGAACTGAAGTAACTGATGATAAACGGAGAGAGAGAGCGGATGGCAAGACAGATGAGTGGGGCAAGGAAAATAGGACAGGGTAAGGGAGATAAGGCGATGTAAGAAGGGCAGGTGAAGGGTACAGGAGACACAAAATAATGTACAGATAAAGAAAGAGAAGGAACTAGGCCATGTGTCATAATATATCAATATCATTCAGAGCAAGTCCATAAAATACACAGTGTTCGGTCTATTCATGTGGGTACTTATGCTGTATGAGCAACATCAGTGCTAAACAGTTCTGCTAATCTAATGCAGTTCTGAGGAAATGAGTGGAACGGGTCAGGCTGCTTGAAGATGAATAACACAGCATGTCTCTTGCTTTGATTATCTCAGGAAGCGAATACCAATGAAGGTCAAATATGAATGTTCACCAATCTGCTCACTTTGCTGGAAATGTTCCCACACACTTTAAAACCAGCATTTATCACTTGAACAGCCTACAGGATTATACCTGTATCAACCCGTGAGGTAAAATCCCACAGTATTCTGATAAATGCCTTTAACTGAAAATTACAGCAGATTAGCTGAGTGGCATTAAAGATGAGGTATTCAACTCAAATTGTGGTTAAAGGTTTACATTTCAAGATAAATAAAACAACAGACCATTAAAAAAGGTGAACAAAGCAACAAATATATAGACACATAATCAAAACCTGGACAGTAAACATAAGAATTTCCAAGTATTAAGTACAATAATGACACAATGTACCTTTATAAACTCCTTATACTGTTTACAGCAACACGATTTTCTATCTCCTATCAGAGAGACTTGATTGCCAAACAACTGAACGGCTTCATAGAATTATCACATTCATTGTAGACCATTTTGTTGCAAACATAGTTTGTGAATATTTCACACACAAGTACAGCTTAATCAACACCACAGTAGCAAAGTGTAAAAATAAGTTAAATAATACAATACTGACACCTAGTAGGGTGTATATTTCCCAGCACAAATAGTCAAGCATACTGTGAAAAAAATAGTGGCGTATTTGGTGTTTTACAATCTTAGAATCCTCCATTTATTATATTGAAACTGTTGTGTAACAAGACCTCACATTTCTATCAGGTGAGATTAGGGATGGAGGTGTGAGGATTCAGCCCACTCAAAACCACACCCCCCACCACAGGCTGTGCTTCAGTATCTGCCAAATTAATTATTAATCTGGGTGGTAAGTCACCGCCTAGCAAAAATCAATGGGGGACAGCCGTTATCCGGGGGTCCAGAGGACCCCAGAGGCTCTAACTGCATTAAAACACTGACAGTTATTGTCAAAAGCCGTTAAGCAGCAGCTGAGGAGAAAGAATGGTTGTATTTCACCTCAGACGCGGTACACTGGGGTTTCCAAACTGTCTTTCATTAGAACGTGATCTGTGTCCAAATACCGTCAAATTCTTTCTCTAATCCTTCCTCATTTCTCAGCCTCTCTTTTCAAAGTCAAACAATCTGACTTCTGGAGGTGTTAAGGCCTCTCTACTCTTCCAATCAGACAGTTATCCTCTTATCCAGCTTTTTAATGAGAATGACAGGATTTTAAGCGGTAATCCTGAGAGGAGCACACTGCTGATAAAGCCTCTGTCTGGAGCCTGTTTGAGCTGGAGGTATTGGCGAATTGAAATGGGGGGGTGGGGGGGTGGGTGGGTATGAAGAAATAGCATCTGTTTGGGGTAGGAGACACACTTGTCGCTTTGGATCAAAGTGTCAGCTAAACTAATGCATTTAAATAAATGCATTTTAATACAAGCTCAGAGTTCAATCAGAACTTATCACTGGCAATAGTGCAAGAGCCATTTAACAAACTGTACCTGGTTCCTGTCGTGCTTCACAAAACAACCCTGTATTGCTATTAGCACTGCTGTGCCACATTGCAACACCACCTCAGAAAATGACAGCAAATCTCAAGTGCAAATATGGTCCCCCCCCAAAAAATGAAGTTAAAAAGAACAGAGAACCAGCATAACAAATTTGCCACCGGCTTAAAATTCAAATCTCCAGTTTAGCAGCCTCATTCACTTTAATTAACACTTCTAATCTAGCGCCAGCATACGTGGCTCCGGAGACCTGCTGAAATAAGAAGTGAAGCGTTCCCTTTCTAGTGCACCCTTGACAGGGTGCCAAACTAGTCCTGTGGAGATGCACAGATCCTGGTCTGGGAGCTTAACTGTTGAATTATTTACACTTTCCGCATTTAAGTTGCAAATTATGTCTCGCTATTTTAGCCAAGAGGGGAAGTCATTTGATGTTCTCAGTTTGAAGGATGAAATACATCTTGACATTTTAATAATTATATTTGTTGAATTGAAAATGGTTTCAAATAAACAAATTAGAATACAACAATTAGGGCTAAAAAAATCATGTTAAAAAAGTATTCAAGCAATTACTTGTGGTTTTAATTTCAACCCTGGCTTTAAAAAAAAACGCCATTTTCTACATATTCAAAGCTGCACTGAGCTGCATTTCTGTAAACAAGGCCATTTTTTCATGATAAAAGTACAGCTGAAGCTCAAGAGAAAAAAAATTACATACTAAAGAGTAGCTCAACACTGTAAATTATTAATTTTCAACAGACTCATTTATCTGTCCTGCAGTTCTCATCTTTCTACATCAAGGCAGAACAAGTAAGACCTGCAAGACTTCAACAGGATTTCAAAACAACAGGCTTAACATGACAAACACATTGTGCTTTAAGCATCATTTCATTTAAGGGCACATTTCCTTTTGCCAAATGACTGATGCGTCTGCCTGCAAATCTGGACAGCTGGTAGCCCATCTCAAGAAACTATCGATGTCTCATATACATCTATTCACACCCAACGAATAAGGCAGACTTTTCTCTCCACAGCTAACAAGCAGTAGGACCTTGAGCTGCCATCACTGAAGCGTCATTTGATGAGGAAGGTCCCCTGAGACAAAGACAGGTGAGATGGCATCCTTACAGCCTCTCTTTCCCTCGTCCCTCAAGGAGCATCGCCATCATCTTGGTACCACTTATGAGATATCATGTCTGCATATGACCTCATCCTGCTGGGACTAAGCCAGGTCATAATTAGAAAGCCTGTGGGGGCTTCAAAAACATCACAAGAAGTGTCTGAGGGTCAGCAAACAGCAATCTGATGAGTGTGAGATGCTGCATCCATTTTAACCGCTAAAATGAAAGCGCAGACACTCGCTCTTCCGCTCTGAAATCAATAACAATTTAGTTAAAAGTTTCAAAGCTGAAATGGGCCCAGTGAAGGCTGGAGTAATTAGGTTAGGGGGGAGGGGGACTGTAGCCTGTCTCTCGCTCAGCTCTTCAATTACATCTAATGTTTTCACAGAGTAATTAGTCTAATGTGTCTGTGTGAACACAGAAGAACAGCAGCAACAGGACTAGAAATCACAAGTCTGTTCAGGCTGAGTATCGCAATAAAGTGAATCACACACAATAAATTATAATTAACATTCATGGGCAAGTAAAACGGGTTTGGTGTCGGTTGAAAGATATTAAAACAAGTATAGTGGAGGTGAGGATGATAGCATTTTTATATAACAGCATTATGTTCCTGTCCCAGACATCAAATAAACAAACATTATGAAAAACGTCAATGGATACTGGCTCAAAATCAACAACATTTAACAAACTATAATTTTAAGGTGACACTTACCTTGGCTCCTGGAAGCGGTTTGGTGTGACAAACCGGTCGAGTTGTGCCTGTGACACAAACACCTCGTTGCCGTGGCCAACTGAGCAGACACCTTAACTGGGACAAATCCCGCAGGAGCGGGAAACAAGAAGCCGGGCACAACATCACCTCCGCAACCTTATGATAACAATTTCTCTTAAATTACTAAATCAATATTCTGATTATAGCTTACGTGTCCAAAATTAACCTCAAAATAACAAAATAATGACTTCAGCTTCAGAGGGTTTCAGCATTCATACGCAGATACAATAATCCAAATCCTTATTGCATGTCGAGTTCCAAAAAAAATGTACTTCTAAATTTATTCCTGATTTGAGGAATGAACCTACTAACCTACTAGGAGTCAAGAAGGCAAACTGAACACGCTGTACTCTCACACTCTAGCAAAACATAATTCCCATGAGAGCATCTGAACAAGTGCGGAAGTGATGAGTAATTACCCTCATTCACCTCCAGTTCTGACACGGGAGCTTTTTGTCCTGAAGGATGAGGATGCGAACGAACAAACTATACATCTACTGCCAGGAACGTAAGCCTCACAGACTTGTCTCAGCCCCCTCGTCTACCAGCCGAGCGACCCACACAAACACAAACACTGTAAAAACAAAACAATCTATCAATTCAAAACATGCACCATGGACAGCATTGTCCGCTCACGCAACCAGGGAGAGACCTACTGCCATGTACGAGTTGTACACAAACTGTCACCACCAGGAAAACCCTTAGACTTCATTTAAATCCCAATCTAAATCCGTGCTGGAAGCTGAAAAACGAAACGCTTCACTTCACGCGGTTCCCAGTCAACTCCGATCAGTTCTTCAGGAAAGATCTCAGGATACACAGATAACCACAACAGCTACTCTTTACAGCATCCAGTTAAAATCAATCGACACCCAGGAAAAGAGCTTTAAAACAGGCAACAAGCAGGTAAGCTGTCGCAGTCCGAGAAAAGCAACAATGTCATCGTATTATGCAGGAGTCTGTGGATACACCGCTGTCCAAGTGACTGTGATGGCTGCAAAACAAACAATTTTTTCTCTCTCTCTATCTCGCTCGCTGTTGTTGCTGCGCTCCGGAGGGTGACAACTCAGCAGAGCTGCGGACGCGAAAAAACATTCTGGACTGCAGTACTGGCAGCGTGCTTGTCTGCGGTGGGAGGGGGCGGAGGAGGAGGTGCGGGGGGGTTCTAACATCCCCATTCCTCTGCTCTTGTTCTCCTCTCTTTTCTGCCTCTAGCACAGCCGTTTGGGGACTAAAAGCAAGACATAATCTACAGGTCTTACATGTTAAATTCAGCCTCATTTATAACCATGAGGTACTTCAAAGGGCGGATGTGATATGAATAGATACAGCAGAGTGAACATGTATGTGAACACACACACACACACACACAAATTGGCAGTAAAGCACACTTAAATAGAAATGGAGATGGAGAGAGAGACAGAGGCAGAGAGACTGCATTGTAAACATCTTTACCCTTTCACTTTCTAGGTGAGTGGTGAGACACATGCAGACACATGCACACACATGCACACATCTCTGCAACAAACCTCGAAAACCTCCAATAAAAATGACTACCTATTTTTAGACCGACGATGAGTGGCAGCACAATCAGGCAGCTACAATTAGAGGACCACACGAGACAGGCTGACACACACGCTCTCATTTCATTACAGCGCCACTGTGACATGCTTCTGCATATGGGCATAAACACACACATACACACACACAAGGGGGGTTGAGAATGTACCTCTCCAGCTACAGAGCCTGATGTGTTTCCATTTGGACCTCATGATGGGATGGATGTGCTCCAGACGGAGGGAAAACGGAGTGGGGAGACAGATAAGGAAATAGGGAAAGACAGACACACACTAGGTTCTCAAAACTAGGCGATTCAATTAAGGGATGATGCTTGTGGATTTATAAGGTATGTGAGATTGACCCGTGATTCCAGGTTAAATTTAACGCTCCCTGCAAGAAGCCAGAAACAGATTGTACTGATTTGGCACCACGGCATAAAGCTTTTTATTTGACAAGAAATGATTATCCATAATTCCTGGAATTACCTGGGAATCTATTCAAACTTGCCTAAATAAAACATTCCCTCTTCAACAAAAGCAACCTTCTGCTTTCACTGCTAATGTCTCTGCTAATGTCTTTTTTATTGCCTATTAAATACAGTACACTATGACATATATAAAGTTAAATACATACATTAAATACATACATTAAATACATATTTTTACAAATGTTGCCAATTTAAAATGCAATATGTATTTTGCAGCATTAATACACACTGAAACATGTTTTCTTGTTTAATGGGCTGTGCAACAACATATTAACAAACAACGCCTTTTGTCTACAAATTAAGTCATATTCAGCCCATACACCACTGCTAATACAATGCATCTCACTGCCTCCCCACATTTTAAACCATCTTGGTCTATTTTTCCATTAGATTTACAAAGATTTTTTGTTATCGAGTTAAGACAGGAACCAAACCAATATAAGTTACTGAATTGAAGACAATGATTTTAGATAAACAGTAACAATGTAACTTAAGCTTACTGTAAACAGAAAGATATTAAACATAGTTCTACAGAAAGAGATATTTTTCCAAAGATGTCCACAACTCTTTAAAAGAACCACACTCAGATCACTTTCAACAGTGAACTCTTCGAAAAAGAGCCACTTCTCTTTGACTTTCACACAAACAAGTGAAGTGTGAACAGCAAATCCTTCCAGTGCTGTTATATAAAATAATATCACTCTTGGAATTCTACTTGTATAAGTTAGTGGTCCAGTCCAGACCGTCTGTTGTACATCATATTTATTTATGCACAGGGTTGCCATAATGTTACAGAACCTATCCAGACTTGATCGATGTCCAAAAAAACAAACCTTATCACTTGCCTTCCCACAGGCACCGATTCCTGCCAAAACTGTTCCCTGAGCCGACCACCTGTCAATCAATCAGCTATGTCCCCCAACACAGAGCCCTCAAAGAGCGAAGCGGGATGGTGATGGGATGAGATTGGCAGCTTGCCAGTGTTTGCACACTCCAAAATCATTCTTGTCTCTTTCCTGCACACACAAATACACTAGAGGGAATATCAGGTCCTACACAGACATGTGCAGAATGTAAAGAGGTGAGAAATGCTCAAATTTTAGGGTTGACTGAGTGTGAAATGTAAATGATGGAAACGCTATGAGGTTATGCATGAGTTATAGGGTGATCCAGATTGAACCAGTCGTGGCTACTAGTGGGAGTGGCTTGCATTATATGCATCTAAATTCTGTCACAAATCATTGTGTCCAAACTCTGATCATTACAGTGATTTGTGTTTACACACAACTGCATTACAAAACCCTTAAGGGACACTAAAGCTGATGTAAGACTGCCTACTTGTACACATATGATGGCTAATGATCAGAAATATCTTGACTTTTGTTAAACCATGACCTAGTGGTTCATAACAATTGAGCTGTGGTGTTAATGTGGTAAATTTAGGTTTGAATCTGACCTGTTCCATGTTTCCATCTCAACTATTTACCTATGAAGACGGATGAAACCAGACCAAACATTATGCGCACAAATGACTTTTTGCTTTTCCAGCAAACTCCCGGGTGACATGTCCTACCATCAATATCTTTCCATCCCTCAAATCCTAATAAGGTGGAACATGGTTCAATTGCACTTTCATTCAATTTAAACCCCATTAAAGGACAAACCGCTCTGTTCCCTTTAGCTCAGCCTTCTGGGAGTCATTCAGTCAGGGCACAATAGTCCAAGCTGCCTATCCCTCATATGGCGTCCACTGCTCCACATTTCCCCATTCAAAGGCTCCTTCAAGTGAACAAACAGCGAAGCAGCTGGTTGGGGAAAGAGACTCAAAGCCTGAGTGACTGAAATTGAGACGTTCTATTAATCCTGACTGACTTTCACCTGATTCCTGCAGAAGAACTGATCTGAGATGATAAGAGCTTGAGTTTTATATTTACATATACAGAGGACTGGTAGACCTGCACTTAGCTTATTTAATCAATCTATGGGCTTATGGTAATTGCTCACTAGTTTAATAGGATGAGGAAAGGTCATCCAGTAAAGGATTAATTATGGCTGGCTAAAGAGCTCATTGACTCAACTATAATGGACATTAAATAACACTTAACAGATAGGGTCTGAAGGTTAAACTCAATAAAATTCAGTAAAACACCCGATTGCATATTTGACTTGGTTTTCACACACACACAGACAGACACACACAGACACACACACACAGACACACAAAATAATATTTTTAATATGCAAAAAGACTACAATAAAACATTGCTTAATTGTTTGTTTGAGGATCCCAACCAACAACACACAGCACCACTGGCTCAATCAATGGGCTAATAATCACAAAACATGCTTTGTTAATGTTGTAAATCTGTTTGGCCGCTAATGGCATAGAAATTACAAGCCCCTTTAAATTAGAAGCTCTATTTAAATGGCAAAAGTTTTAAAACTATTAAGACCAAAAATTCACCAAGGCCTTAATTAACCCATTAACTTTTAAGTGATTAATTACTGTATTTAATTGACATTACTGTGAATCATTGTGGATACAGTGAGCCATTTATCTTGCATCCAGTGAGCCACTGAAAGGCTGCAAAAAAAAAAAAAAAAAAAATCACTAGATGTACACAAGGCAGATGTCACATCAATAAACCGGAGAGCAGAGAGGCTGCCGTAAGCGAATGTGGTCAGGGATCACTGTTTCCATCATTACTGGACAAAGGAACTGGAAGGTGTCGCATCAATGTGCCCACGAGGCAAATACAGAATGTTGCTGACAGGACGCTGGAGGTCAACAATTCTCCACAGGCTGCTGCAGTGCAGCAAGAAACTACTGGAAACCTTCCTGCACATGAGGTGCAAAACAACATCTCACAGTGTGATAAAATCCAATTCTGTTTATATATTAAAGGTCTGCACAGGAAAATTAACTACAGTCTTCAGTGTAATGTGCTATTACTTTGAGTCTGTCTAATGAAGTGGGGGAAGGTATATGATGTAATATATAAAGGTAATGAACATAACAGCCAAAAGCGGGAAGTTCTTGCACTATGTTAATTTTTATTATTTGACAAATGCTGTTATTTAAAAGCAATAATGCATACTTGAAGAGACATTTAATAATATTGTTTAGAGCAGTCAAAAAAAGCTGTTTGTTTGGATATTCACTTAACTGAAATTAGAAAATGCTCATTATTAGCATTAAAACTGAAAAAGCACAAGGTTAAAACACGCTAGCCACTGTGGTGCCCAGCACTGTTCCTTAATATATTCTCCCTGCATGCGTCCCTGCAACTTCCTCTGCAACAGCAGCTGAAACGGTGCTGCATAAAATTGCGACAAAAATAATTGCATTACATCGACCAATTGGAACCTTGAAAAGAGAAGTGTGAAGATGACGGTGTCCTACATTAAACCTCTACTGAACGCACACTTGGAATTAGAAGCATTCTGCATTAACCTCAACACGTCACTCAGGCTGTCCTTTGTGCCTTACACCTCCAGAGACACAAAAAGTCACTCTTTCAGTTCTGCCACTCTATGCATTCCAATAAAAGACTTTGCCCTCTGAAGTTCATACGTCAATATGCTGACCGTGTCGTTTCTCGACGCTACCTTGCAACCACGCATGCAGTCTATGCGCATACAGCTGCGGAGAAGTGAGCAAATCGCCCTGCGAGCAACTCATCTGTGAAATTAATTATGGGCTGCTCGCATTTGTTCCTCCAGCAAAATGATGAAGGGGCCGCAATTATTGCGTGGGAGGGGGAGGAAACGCTTGGGCGCTAAAATGGTCTTTTAAACCACCTCACAGTGCAGCTCATGTGTGAAAACGTAGCTGATTTCTCATTAATCTCTCTGTTTCTGTATTTAATTGACATGGAGAGCTTTGTGCATTCGTTTCTGTGCGCATTTGTTTTAAGTGAATGAAGTGTTTTATGTGCATGTTTCATGACAAGCTGTATGCCTGTTTTCCATATTTATTTCTATATTTACAAACACATCTATTTTAAACTGGTATAAAACTACTGTAGTGGTAACACAGTGAACTGATTAAACTGCATTAAATAGTAACACTGTGGTAATACTGTATGGCCTATCACAATAATATACCATAGTATTTACAGAAGATTAAAAGCACTTCAATTTAACTGAAAGTATACAATGGTATTACCAAAAATGACAAACATTTATTGCATTTGTCCTTATTGCAAATTTGCAAATAAGCAATTTGTAAGTAGCTGAGGATAAAATACCGAGATGAACACAGATTTAGCACCAACTATTATCATACAATAATAGCAAACACTTCTGTTAATCGACCAAGTAACAATTCTCATTATTTATAGCTTGGCTGACATTCAAAACTATTATTACTAAGGTATCCCATGATAATAAAAAGCATGGATGCAAACATGTCTGTGTAAATGTTACACTTGAAGAATAAATATTTAATAAGAAAGCAATGAAACCATAACATGCTGATTTAAGTGCAGCAAATCTTGCAGTGTTCAGGTGTCACCACTGTTCTCCACACTGGGGTGCTATCCCCTCTAAACAGTGTTGAAACTGAAAGAAACTGGTAGTGAGATCATAACAAGCTTCTAATTCATTTTGCACCCACTTCTATTCATAGTGACAGCAGCTTTTGTCGCACAAACCTTCAAAATAGACCTAAAATAGCAACTCACACAGCAAAAATACTACCAGTCTGAGAGGACTTAGCGTATCCATGTCTAATCCAGTTACCTACACCAGCCGGACACAGATGCCCGCTGACAGAGGCTGGTGTGTGAGGAAAGCAATTCTTAGAGACAGCTCTCCCTTTGCCAAACTCTTGGGCTCTGCTCCAAACGGACATCCTACATGAGGTACGCTACTCAAGACATCCAACAAGACACTACGGCAGAGTTCCAAGTCATTCATTTCCGTTTTCCACTTCTCCCATAGCGTACATTACTTATAAACCAAATAAATCACTTGGTGGACAAGAATGTGCAAGTTTCCTGTATCAGAAACGTAACTCATGTATATCTAGGCGACATCTGTTGCTGGATAGCAGGAATCTTAAACAGGTTTAGTAGTGAAAAGTTCAGTATAAACTGAGAAGCAAGAGCATTTTCAAAAAGGACTGAAGGGGAAAAAAATGATTAACAGATTGGATTTCTCTCCAACAATTCTGGAATTGGCCCACAAATTAAATTGCATGAATTATTAATCAATCTAATGTGTGCAAAAATGAAACATATTGGAGGGCCCAGGAGCAAAAAATTAATTGCTATTTTACACAAGCTTTGAGCTTACGGTGTGATTTGTTAATGGTAACAAATGGTTATTTTAATATTTAATAACAATATACCTTGCTAATAATCACACAAAAATCAAGCACATAAACAAGCATATAACAGCATATAATGTGACAGCACAAAAAACAAGCATATAATATGTACTATGTATAATGAGGTTACTATGTATAATACATAGTCCAATTCACTGGTACTTTTAATAGACTCAAACTCAGATGTTACATTGATTTAAAGCACTATGACAAGTTTACACTATACCTAAAGGAAATACATATGTTTTCCACTCAGAATCTGGCAACAAGCCACCATAACCCGACAATAAACTTGCGTCCCGAACAGTTGCATCAGACTCTCAGAAACAAAATCTAACAGTGAGGTGTGTGGAGATTTCCATTCCTAGAAACAACATGTCAACAGATCGAGTGACAGTTTTATTAACTGGAATAATAGTGAATGATTTCCACAACCTCTTCCATAAAAACTGATGTCAGTTATATTCTTAATAGCTTTCAAATGAAAACTCTGACATTATTTATTCACCTATGTGTTCACAGAGCTTTCTGCTGTGGAAAACAGGTGAACTGTCTAAGAATATCCTTACCACAATTTTCCATATACTGTTACGTTCCATAATATTAATCAATTCATTTATATATTCATTCAAGCAACAAAATCCATCACAGGTCAAAAAGTGAAAGTTATCCTAATGATTTAACCTCAGAAAACTTTATTTTTGAGCTTGTTAACAAAGTTTTCTTTCGCTTTCGGAGTTGCCATCAGGCCATTCTTCAACAATTTACCTTTTCTTTTATACAGAAACATGCATGTTGGGATTAAAATGACAAGCTATTGCTTTAATGCCGTATTAGCTATAGTCACTCCCCGAAACAACAGTGCATTCTGTTTGCTTTCACTTGAAATGTTGAAGGCTACTTTTCTTGACTGAAGTCTGGCTTTGTTTCAAAACTCACCCTGCGGACACTGCCCTACATCACGTACCAGCCGTCCTGTCCTGACTACAGCCACTGTAAGGAGGAAACTTTATCCCAGGAAACAAGAGTAGTGATCAACTTTCACAGACCAGTGATAACATACAAGGATACAAGTTTAATGTACCGATGATGTAATCATGATGAAGTTTCAAGCCAGTTACAGCACGAATGTATCATCAAGCTAAAAACCTTTAAAACATTTTGAAAAAATTACCTTAACCAGGTTAGCTTAATAAAAAACAGACCTAAACATTGCTAAATACTGTTGTCTAAAATGCAATATAACAATCAATATGATGAATATACAAATGTTTTCGTTCATTTGTAACTCAACTCTCTTACGTTTCTAGTTTAAAAACTTGTGGTTAGTTTGAAAAGCACATGTAAGGGGAGACTGAGGGAAATGAGAAAATATGAATGAAGCACAAGCATCTTATCCTGCTGGCGTGATGTAATGACACCTGCAGCACCTGAGCCTTAGTTACAAGCGACACACTTGTTGCAAACTCACACACTAGTTGCTGCTTAGGTCATACATACACAGCTGAAGAAACCGTGTTGCTTACAGTGTGTTCATGCACTGTAAGACTATGTCCAAGTGTATTTTGTATATATTCGCACACTGTAAGCAACACGGTAACATTCACGGAATGACAGCTACAGTATCGCATTGGGATGTTGCGATGCAACAGTTGCTTGCGCTTTATAAACGAATAATGTACTATTAGAGATTATACATGAACAATGTTGCAAAAACGTGTTAATCACAGCATTTCTGAATAAAACAACATTTCAGCAACTTTCGATTTGTTTTGAAGGCGAATCTGAAGCCGGCGTGACATAGTTTATGGGGGTCCTTCTTACCTTACAAGGAAACGGCAGAGTGGAAGCAACTTTTTCCATTGCCAAGTTCCTTATGCTGGGTGTGAGAGGGCCTCGACAGGTCGGGCAACAGCTGAGCTTCTGGCGACATTGGTTACACACCAGGTGTCCAGCCTGGCATTGCAGTATCGGAGGCAGAACATAGTCGAAACACACCGGACACTCAAACAGCGCTGTCAGTTCGGCTGATTGTCCTGGTAGAGTAACGGTTGGAAGGGTAACAGCGGCGGCAGGGACGGAACCGGAGCCCGGGACCGAGCCGGACACCCCCGCGGCAGCGGCGGCTGCGGCAGCAGCAGAAGCGGTAGTTCCTCCAGAGCTTCCATGCTTACTTCCCCCTGCTTTACCAGCCCCGAGTCCTCCGATCGCACCGCCTGCAGAGGACGGACGGCTCATGGCGAGGTGTGTGAATGTATGATGTAAAGCCCGAGTTCAAGCCCGAGAACCCCGCCGCTTACTCCCGTCTGTAGCCACACTCTCTTCCGTACGATCTCCAATCCCCCGCGAATACAACATGGCTGCCACAGTTTGAGCGCAAGTGGCGAGTGTATTGGACGACGGAGCTTGAGTGACATTTTAACCAGCCATTGGCAGAGCAGCTGTGGAGGTTTACGTAATAGACACGGTTATACAAGCAAGAGTTTCAGCGATGTGTAGTAATTTACAAACTTCATTAGCCGATAACAAACACTCGAATGGCTGCTATAGACTATGACCACAATTTCATGAAAATAACTTAGCAAAATATTTTTATTATAACTTTGTTATAGAAAGAAACATTCTGCAGTAGATTTGTCATATTAAGTGTAAGCGTTTGAAGAAAACACCCTCCGCTGGTTTGAACGCTTGGGTGGAAGTGTGCATTCTTAATATGCAATATTAATGTAGTACACTCGTATAATTAAATGCCATTAAGATAAGATTTCCATAGTCCTTAGTCTAGAAAATAGCAAAACAGCAACACCACAGATACCAGGACCTGCTCAAACCCTGGTCAAATTTCTTTGCTACCGTATGATAACTTTCCTGTCTAACTAGCGCCCTCTACTGGCACATTATGCATACAAGTAGTCCGTCTATTAAATAAAAAGCGTAAGCATAAAGTTTATAAAAGCACAACTCAAAAGTGCTGGATACAATATTGAATAGACTGGATAAACGTTTTATTTTTTTTTCATACAAAAAAATTAGTTGGCAATGGCATTACTGTTATTGTGCAATAAGCTAAACAAGACAAAGCTATTGAAGGACAAATTCAGAATTAGTAATTGCTTATTTACAAAATCACTTTTACATTAGACCAGGTCATAAAGCATCATAGTCATCCTCATCTTCATGCTTCCTTTTAAGGGAAGTCGAGTCACCGGATGAATTCTGGGACACCATGTTGGTAGTGATGAGGATGTTTTTGGAGCCGATGAGGGAGGGGTTGATGAGGACGTTCTGAACCGTAGGAGTGGTTGGTGTAGCTGTGAAAACAAACAAACTTTTGTTACTAATTCATAAGCACTCATTTTACTAGACGTTTGTTATGCTAATAAAACAAGACATGACTTATGACCTGTTCCTGTAGTTTAGCATAGCATTAGCGGCACAAACGTCATGGGTTCAAAGGCACGTACTGATAAAAATGTATAACTTGAATGCGTAAATTGTAAACTGTAAAGTGTTTTGGATAACAGCATTCGCCAAATGCATAAATGTAAATCTATCCTATGATTTGTGTGGTATTTTAAAACCACAAAATCTTCCACAACTTCGTAATTCGATTCAATTCTTATGTATTTGGTTTCAAATTTATTTTGATTTGATTCAATATTGAATAGTTATCAATATTTTATTAAAATGTTTTGCACTCCATATTCAAATATAAATGCTGGTAACAAAAACTTTCCGACTTTGCTATACTACTGAAACACACACTTAACTTAACAACAGCCACACACAGGACGAGAAATACAGTACAGATACTGTTGCGCTAAACTAAACTAGGCAGTAAGCAGTACAGGATATGATGTAGCGTTTCTTACCGGCTTTAACAGAAGCAGCCTGTGAAGAGGGAATCTGCACTGTGAAACGCTGGCCTGTCAGTGATACAGGTGTCCCAACTTTTGCCCCCACTGTCTGCACTGACGGTGTACCTGTGAAAACACATTTAAATTAAGTTTCATAGTTTTAGATTCTAAGTCCATTCATTGTTGCTATATTGTAATTCTACACTTCTCTGTAGTGTTTACTTAAGACCAACTCGGAGCTCTTGTAGTAACAGATTTAGAAGGTAAAAACTGACCAAGAGTTGGAGTGCTGGGTCTACTGGACACTGCCCCCACACTCAGCCGTGGTACTGTTATCCTTCCTGCAGAGGAAGACACCTTAACAGGCAAAACAGCAAATTAGAATACGATCACAAATCATACATATTGCCTTAACAGCACAAACAAGCAAAAAATCATTTGCCTAATCTGGTTTTAGTCTTGTAGTCTGATTTTACTTGGTAAGTCTTACCTAGTGAAAGGCTTTCTCCTTTTACTTAAACATTTATAAGCCGATTTATTTTACAATTTTATGTATGCATGATTATATCATTAATCGCATTTAAACATTTGTTTATACATATACTATTTGTCCTCAGCGACTTTATCAGTTATGATTCACTAGTTAAGGTTAAACTTTACCTACAGAGAACCTCATAATACAAACTAAGACCTTATCAGATGTTTAAAAGAAATGCATACTAAATGATCAGCATGCTTAACAATTACTAGAATATCAATACCTTTTTCTGGAGGGATTTAAGTCTATAGTTTGGAGCAGTTAGACAGTAGCGGTCTGGTGGAAGCCTGGGACCCGTGTATGGCTTGATCAAGGGCAATGGAGTTGTGTTCTTCTGTCTTGCAATGTCCAATAGAAACTGAAAGCAGAGCAAACTCAACTATTAATCTGAATTCACATGTTACATTTAACCAAAGGCAGATGAAATGAATTAAACCGTCTATGGTACAGAAAACAGACTCACATCTCGCGGCGGAGGAGATGTAAAGGACTGATCCACTCGACACTGGATCGCTAACTTTATATCATCTGCATCCACACTGGACTTCTTGGCATGGGTGGAATATATCTTTGCATCCTCAATAATAGTTGTTACATATCCTGTAAAACAATAGTTGTTACATAACTGTCAGCAACAGAGTTTAAATGTTATTCAACAGTTGCAAAAAAGCAATAACAAAATTTTCAAATATATGTATGTAGTAGACAAATATATTGTATATATAATCATACTACAATATGCTATATAGTATTTATATACATAAATAGGGTTTAAGGGAATCGTAACGTACTGTATGTAAACTCCAGCATTTGATTGATGACTCTGGGCTCATACTCAGTTACTCCCATGTCCTTAAGAATCTGGATCATAACCTTTAAATAAAAGAAACAAAAATTGCACATTTATAATGTAATACATATACATACTATATGAACCTATGGTAACAATAAATACTATGGCGCTATGTTTGTAAACCTGCAATTTTACAGTGTGAAAGCCGGAAAATATTGTAATCGACAGCATAAGTATAAAAAACTAATATACACGTTAAATAATGTTGACAAACTTTCAAAAATAAAAATATTTTACATTATAAAACGCGGCAAAGCATCGCCGATTCAAATATGAAGCCATTGAATGGCAGTGAATCGGTTAGCGTGCTACTCACCCGTGTGCACTAAGAAATACAAACAAGATCAATTAAAACACGTGGCTGCTCTTAAGACGCATTGCTTTACTGTTATATTCATTAAAATAAAGACCAAACGCATACTAGTCCGTTTTGGTAGCATTATTTACCTGCGCATCTTTAGGCAATGTTTTCGGAGCCGCCATTTTCACATAAGCTTAGATTCTCCTCCCCTAAAAGGTGTTGTCTCAAAACGTAGTGTGCTACCTACCTAGACATCATTGTTGGCCAACGTAGGCAGCGCCGAAACTTCGCGGCCAATCAGAATGAGAAAAATGTGATTGACGGAAATGTCAACCAATCATAGAGTGACATCCATATATTCAACCAACGGTGAACACGAACACAAACGCGCCGGGTCAGCGAAGTAGCCAATCGGCAGCGTTTTTAGACAATCATCCCCTTCCCATTGTCAATGAAGTCTTAAAGTACCATGTAAAGTAAGCGGCTTTACTAGGGTTTGAAACACAGCAACTGAAGTCCCGTTCTGCGCTATGTACACATAAAAACAGTTTTTCCAGCTGAGTCTACACAGCAACGGTTCCTGTTTTATCGAGAATATGCAACATCTAGCCGGTCATGTGCTGTAGTTTTTTTCCATCTATATAGGGAACATGTAGCTTGGAAAGCCTAGCTGCCCTGCGTTTAGTAATGTTGAAAGCTAATTCTCTCTCTTCTGTCGGTTTAGGGTGGAAAAACCAGCACGTATTTTATTGTCGGACTACTTATACGAAAAGTGCATTGTAATTTATACGTTGTCTTTAATTAAATTACTGGTAGGATTTGTGGCTAACAGCCTCAATGGGTTTTAACGTGGATTGCTAACTGAACCATTAGCCACCCAGTCACACTATTACTCTAACATTAAAGTAATTCTTAAACTCTATCAACACATACACAGAGACATCAGGTAAGTAGAAAATATAAATCAACACTGTCGTTACATCATTTAATAATGACACCAGTATTTACATAACTGTAATAAGACTTTGCATGAACCCTCTGAAGTTACTATACTGTCTACACAATGAACTCATGTCTTCTTTGTCATGTTTTCAGTGACGTTTTCTATTCACTCCTATTATCATGACTGCCATTCGAGTGGATGCCAAGGTGGTCATGCTGGGCAAGGAGAGTGTGGGTAAAACCAGTCTGGTGGAGAGATATGTACACCGGCGCTTTCTGGTGGGCCCATATCAAAATGTAAGTATTTAAAACAATAACAAATTGAGCTTATAATAGGTGTGTTGTGATGGTTCTGTGTATTAGAGAGCTTGTTTAGACATTATGGCCTGAGCAATACTATCTAATTTTGTCATCTAAACCAGCTCCACAGGTAAATCTGCCTTCCACTGTCAGTTTTGATGGTGTGATGCAGTGCAACCAAGCTTGATGTGGTTCTTAAATTTGTCTTGTTTTTTTGTCTTGTTAAGACTATAGGAGCTGCGTTTGTTGCCAAAGCCCTCAAAGTTAATGACAAGGTGGTAACTCTGGGAATATGGGTAAGTGTCAATACAACAAGCTACTTCCATGTAGTGACCAAAGATGGATTACACATTAGTAGTTTTCATTTTTTAGGACACTGCTGGATCTGAGCGTTACGAGGCCATGAGCAGAATTTACTACAGAGGAGCCCGGGCTGCTATTGTCTGCTACGGTATAGCTCCTTTATCATTTATAGAAATGAAAGATCATTGTTTAGTACAGATGCTAGCATTCAGTTGATTTTGAACAAGTAACTGGCTCATACTTTATATTAAAGTAAGTAAGGTTGTCTTTATTTTCATAACTGTGTGACTGTCCTTGAAATTTGCTTGTAGATTCGACTGACACCAGTAGTTTTGAGAGAGCCAAGTTTTGGGTGAAGGAGCTACAAACCTGTGAAGAGGTAAAATATGCTAAATTAATAGAAACCTGACACTCTTTTCAGATGAATCTCATTTGATTTAACCATCATCATTTTATCTCAGCACTGCAAGATATATTTGTGTGGTACCAAGACTGACCTTGTTGAAGCTGACAGAAGTACACGGCAGGTAGACTATCATGATGTACAGGACTTTGCGGATGGTAAGTGTGGCTGCGTTTGTCGTTTTCATGCAAGTGCTGTAAAAGGTCACAATTAAGTAACAATTGAAACCTTTCTTTGCAGAGGTAGGTGCACAACATTTTGAGACCTCTAGCAAGACGGGGAAAAATGTTGGTAAGTGATACATATCTGCTCTATATACGTATAAAGCACAATTAGGTATTGAGTTTAATTTACTGAATTGCTTGTATGTGTTTTAAACAGATGAGGTATTTCAGAAGGTTGCTGAGGACTTCAGTAGCTGTTCGTTGGAGTTCATGCAAGGTGGGCATTGTACAAATTACAGCCATTGTGTTGGAAGATGGATTAGGACATCTCCAGAACTCTGTCCCAATAGTTACAACACTTTTAGTCTAGCCACTTCCCATTTCATGCTACATATTTGCAACACACTATTCAGTATAGTAGTTCAGTATAGCACACAGTATTCAAATACAGATGAACACTCATTGACACTTAAATGTGCTGGGGTTATATTTCCAACTGTTTGTGTATTTTTGATCAATACTGTTAGAATAAGAATACTGTAGGTCAGACACAATAATAATCCTATTCTAACCAAGTATTTTTGTGTTGTCCTCACAGAGGAAGAGGGAGTGGACCTTGGAAAAAAGAAGTACTCTTATTTTGACAACTGCTGCCATAACTGACATACTGATTTTGTTTTTTGTTTTTTTGGAATGACTGGAGACTTTTATATTCCACTGGGAATCAACTGGAGTGTTTTACCTGATTGTGCTTCTATTATTTTGTGCTGTGCATTATTTGGAATCAGGCTATATGAAGAAAATTCATATATGAACAAGTGCTTTTTTTTCTATTTTTAGTGCTAAACCCACTTTGCTCTCAATAACACTTACTTTGAACCTGAGAAGTTTAATGAAGCAAATATCAACAATGCATGGCAATCCATGTGACCAAAAACAGAAAACAGCACAATGAAAGCTTTAGGGAAAGATGCTACTGTCATTTCCAGTTTCCTGAAGGCATCTTTGTCATACAAACAGAGCCTTGCGTGATTCATATCCTTATCACACCATTGACACATAAGCCTTTTCCATTTTGTTTCACATATACACTTTAAACAACTTCCGTTTAGTGGTTGTCTGATATTTTCAGTTAACTAAATGACATCATAGATCTTTGCTGTTCTGCGTTCCCAAAGTGAATCTGCTGGATTTGATGAATGTTACAGTGTTTTATTATTATTTTATTATTATTTAATTTGAATTTAATGTGGTTTGGATAAGATGTGAACATGTTTGTGCTCAGAACATCTGAGTACATACAGCCTTAGTATTCTCTCAGTTTATATTGTGCCTGTATTAAGTTCCATTCACAGAGACCTTTGGGTAAACATACTGTTCTGCTTGTGAAAATTGCTTATTGAAAATGTACAACCAGAAATTCTAATATTATTACTTGCCTATCTATAAGTACTGTTTTTTTAAACATACAAATTCACTGGTGACATCTGTAAGGACTTCAGGAATTACTAAATTAATGGTTTGCTAAAATAAGACATTTGTTACCTTTTCTGTGGAAACGTCAAAATATGCTATAAATATGAAACAAAAAAGCATAAATGAGAAACCTAAAAAAGAAATTGTTTACTGATTATCACAAATGGTTTGTGGTAAATTCATGCAAGTTTAAACACCATTGTGCAATATGAGTTTGTTACTAAAATGAAAACTTTCATTTCATGAATGTATCTTTTGTTGTCTGGACTGTATAACTCTACAACATCTGGGTAATTGATTGTTGAAAAACTGGAGTAAACCTATACATTAAACATGAACACAACTGCATGAGTCCTTAGTGAGATGACTGCACTGCTACCTGTGTTTTGTAACCATATAAACTGAACATTAAAATGCTTTAAGATCCAGATGGATTCACCTGACGTGGCTGTGAGCAATTTCTCAACTTAAAACCAAAAGCAGAAGTTAAAAAAACGTAAACTATAAATAAATATTAATATATGTAATGGCAAAATTATGCCCTTCAAAATTATGACTTTGCATTGAAACGGGCTGAACTTAATGAGAAGTCAGTGTGTCATGTGATTAATTTTAAAATAGTGGAATTTATTAATATTTAAAGCTATATTCCAAAAGGATCATATGGAACATACTGCCGACAGAGGGGAGCATAACTCAACAAAATGTTACATAATAGTGTGCTTAGACTTGCAGTTTTGTGTCATTCACACCCATGTCCACAATATAAATGTTTTCACCATTATTATTATATTTTTATATTTTTGTTTAGCTTAGCACAATATATACCAGTTATACTCAATTTTATGAGTTTAAGTTTGATTTTCAGTGGATTGAAATTTTTTCAGTGTAACATTATCATTGTATGAGCAATGAGTGGCTAATACAGCATTTTGCAAAGTCTGTGTTGTTGTAAATTATTGGTCTTTATTAATGGAAGCAGACTATATAGTCTATGTGGCAAACATCTTTAAAATGTGGACTTAGAGGAAAACCACTGAGGTTTAGAGTGGAATGTGTAAAAAGTATCCTGTCCTTTAGATGCTAGCATAAAACTAGATGATCTGTTGAAGGTGTCTGGCTGTCACCATTTTCCAAACAGAATTCCGGAGGCCCGCATGCCTGTGTCTGCATGTGGGAGTCTTTTCCTGTTTTCTGAGATTCCGCTCTCCACCCCTGTTGTTTCCTCCCTAACCTCTGAACCCCTCATCCCAGCTGACAGCTGTCTTCATTTGTGACAGCTCTGTCCTTCCCTTGATATCTTCCTCACTGAACGTTACACGTCCATCATAATCCCTCAAGATCAATGTACTAGAATATTTTAACAGTTTAGTGAGAATGATGATGTTAACTATAAAGTAAAACCATGAGTACTTTGGACATATTTAATGTGTCATTTTATATAGTGTTTAAACAAGCGCTGTAGATTGTTTTTTATACAGGAACTGTCACCCACTCAAAGTAATTCATTTCTTGGCTGAAGAATGTAAACAGCAAAGTTAAGCTCTGTATTCAAACCAAAAAATACAGAACTAAACATACAGATTCAGTTTAGACTTCATGTGGATGAGGGAATTATATTCTGTATGCTACACTTGGCACAACAGACTGTGACGAATGACGTCTTAAGCTCATCATGAATGGGGTCATGTCTCTTATTGTGTATTATGATATATAGCAGCCTTTAAACTGATGCCATATGGGAATTGTGTTTTATTACAGCCCGATATACACAGTAAGCAATTCTTTCCAGTAGATGGAGTCAAGCGTTCTTCTATAGAAGAAATACAGACTGGGGCTGTATAAGAGCCCAACAAAACGATTCGTTCGGGAGCACAAATGTGCAATTACATATATTCATATTTATTGATAATTTGTTACATTTTCTTGTGAACTCTGTGTGTGAAACAGAGTTTAGGTAGATCTATGAATGTGTATGTCAGTATTTACAGAGAGTTATGGAAAAACAGCCGCACAGCTGAATGCCAAACAAGGCCAAAAAACCACACAACCACCCTTATGGACCAACTCCTGGTTCTTGTCATGGGAGAGAATTAAAAAAATGTCATTCAATGACCCTATTCTGAGTCTTTCATTACGGACACTGACTCCCGCGCACGCACACACATAAAAATGTGGTCAAATGGAGAGGAAGTCTTGAGGACTTTCAAAGCACCATTGGCGGGTAAAATCTCTTGTCCCCAAGAATTGCAGCTAGATGAATAACACGCACAGGGAACCAGCCGCCCGATTCAAAGTGTACTGGAGTGGTCCATTCTATTGGGCGAGAGGGTCGACTTCTTGTGGGGGTGGGTGATGAGGGGGAACCCAGGGGTCCTCAGGAGCCCAGGACCTGCTCTTAATGAGAAATTCCTGGGGATTTGGAGGGGTGCAGAGGTCTTCATTTTCTCACTGAGCCCACAGGCTCCTGGAAATAGGAGGTGTTGGCTCCTTTTGAGTCTCTGTGGGGTGAAGAAGGGGAGGACTATTGAGATGAGGATGGTGGTGGGGGGTGGAGGTATGTGGTGAGATTATGTATATGAGCTTGGGGCTCACATGCGGACCGCCACCTCGCAGAGCAGGGGTGTAGAGATGTGAGGGGCTTTTTGAGAAGGTGGTATCCCTCAGAGAGCTAATTCTCAGAGTGTCTAATTAAAAGAATAAGCATGAAAGATGAGAAACCTCACGGGCAGCTGGAGGTCCGTGAGGAGGCCCCGGGGCTTCTTACTTACTTGTCATACTGAGGGCATCTTGGCCCAGGCCCGCATCAGCAGGGCCCAACAAAAAATAAGGAGTGCCTGCTCAATACCAAGCACAAATAACCCCACTAGGGCATTAAGCTGTTCATGCTGGGGGTGAAGTTCCCCTTTAGAACGCTACCCTATAGGACCTCTGCATGTGGGATGGAGCCGTCCAGTCAGATTTGTGACTGCATGCTTAGAACATGAACACAAAGCCCATCATGAGGCAAGCCACAAAAAACTGCTAAATGCTAACGCCAGTGACAGTGCACATCTTTACAGAAATCTCCTACAGATAATAAGTTTTTTAATAAAAAACTTTTTTTAATAAGACAAGTAAGTAAGAAGCCCACAGAATATATTTGTAGTTTAGATTTTAGTTGTAAAATATGGTGGTAAAAATTCTATACTTTAAAATACATACTTTTTTGCATATATATATATATTATATGTATATGTATGTATATACGTATATATATACGTATATACATATGTATGTATATATATGTATATATATCTCCAAACATTTCCTTCCCAATTTTTTAAGCCTTTAGAACCATTCCTCTTTGCATCATGGTGTTTATCAAAAAATATATAATTCAAAACACCTCATTTAGGCAGCATGTATGTATTTTGTTCTTTTGGTTGTGAGAAGATTTTACATTTGCATCATATACCTGTGAATATCTCTTCAGAGACACAATGGAAAAATGCCTACATAGTTAACCAACAATACCTGACATGTCCATATTCACCATAAACTCACAGTTTAATGGGACGAACATGCCTGACAAGAACGAACCAGAACAAGCCAATAGTGTGAGTCAATGAAAATGGCCATTGATATCTCTAATCACTCTTAGTTGGACGTGCACTTTGCTCTCCAGCTCAGATCTCAGCTGACCTGCTTCCTCAAAGCTCGGCCCATCCCTAGTGTCTGTTTTCTGAGCCGGAGCAAAGGGCAGACCTGCAGGGCAGGATGGAGAAGATGTCTCTGCAACAGTCTTGCCCTGCTGGACGAGGCTGTTCCACCCCTCTGTTAAAGACAAAAGCCAGGGGTCTAAATTTGGCCTCTCCAAAAAGAAATCGAGTTAGCGCTGCAGTGTTCTCCTGGCAGAACTATAAACATCCTTTCCTTTCACTCCAAACTCTTGAAGATGGTCAGGGACGTTCTGAAACAAACAACGCCAAGACATTTTTCTCCTTTAAATCTCACATGTCTGATTAATTAGTTTATTAAGGTGGGTAAAAAACGTGTGTGCCTCCTCTCAGTTGTTTCCAGACAGTGCGTTTAAAGCCAGACAATGAGTCGCTCATTCATATGCAAAAAGGAGGTATATGGAGCAAGCCATTTTTTGTAGGCAATGACTTAGACGCTGATTGAGGGGCATTGGGGCATGACGAGGGGCCCTCCCCGTTTATGCCCGTCGCAGCTCTCGCTCCTCCAAAATAAAGAAAGGGCCGGTCTCTCCTCTGTGGGGTGAGCGGGGAGAGGACAATGAGCACAGCCGTGAAATGGCGCTTGTAAAAGACTGGCACCGGCCCCTCATTGAGATGTCAATCCAAATCGCGGTTCTGTTGGATGAGGCCTGTCATAAAGCTGCTGATGGGACAGTGGAGGGTTCAGGGTTCTGATGTGGTTGGACTGGGGAGGGAGTTTAGAGGCTCCCCTTCAATGTTGTTTCAGAGAAGTAAACTTATATATTTAATGTAACAACGCATCAGCAATTGGTCAATTATGGGTGTGTAAATAAAAATAAATGGCCTGAGATCAAACCTAAACATGTCTGAGATTACTAGTACAAATGCTTATATTAACTTTTTACACATTTTAATTTAATATCTACAACAACACAACACATCTATCAATATAACAATTACAGAAGTAAAAAATGATATGAGAATTTTAGTATTCCATCTTGAGAATCTTAGCTTTCTTAAATTGCTTTTTTCCATTGGCTTTATTGAAATCAAGCTGCACACATTTGTGGAAAACTTGAGAATCAGTGTTATTCCAACACGACTGAACAACATTCCAAAGAATATATTGGATGCTTCTCTGGAAGCAAGGAAATCTGAGCTTGTGTACAAAATTCACATAGTCAATTTCTCTAATTTGCTTATATATATAATACAGTTTCCAGGTTATCACATAATTTTATTATCTAATGTTCTCTAAAACAGTGATAATACTGTTTGTGAATGTTTATCTTACAGCACAAGATTAGAAAACAAAGTGATGGTGTGTGTTTGGATTCTGACTAGTTTTAACTAAAGGTTAAGATATTATATGGTTTCCTAATTAATGTAATACATTTCTGCTTGTTGGTTCCCCTGATACTGATTTAGTTATGAAACCCAAACGGGTCGACTGATTAATATGTGAGCTAAGACAGTTTTATTGCAGGGGTTTGGAATCACTAGAGTGTGACTGGGCCAGTGGCTGTGTTTGTGTGTGTGTGCGCGTGTGTATGTGTGTGTGTTTCAGACAGACTGAGATGTCAGGACCACTTGCTTCAAGACTGAACCTGATGGACAGAGAGACAAAGAGATTGTGTGTGTGTGATTTAGACAGAGAAACAATATAGATGTTCCTCAGAGCTATAAGAACGGAAGCTGGCTGACAGGAGGAGGTAAGATAAAACAATGGGAAAAAAGGCCTCTGAAAACCTTGAAATTGAAATGAAGAGAATTTATTAGCTGAGCTTTATGCAAATGCCTTTATTGGTTTAATGTGAAACGCTGTCTAATGCATGCAAATTTGTGCTTTGAGGAGGTCCAGAGAAAGATATTAAGTGACACAATGAATGAGTAAAACAGGAGGATAAAAAGAGAAAATATGTTAAATCTTAACATTAATATGTAGTGATTGACAGAATGTCTAAAGTTTAAAAACAAGCTCCAGTAACCATTCATTTTTTGAATATAATTTCTTTGTAATTAATAATGACAGATTTATTTCTTTTTTGTATGTCTGTAGACAGAATTGAAAAGCTAACTGATTAAGCTAACACCCCAAACCAAGCCAATTGCAAGCCAGTGTTGCTGTTTATACTATAATATTTTAAACTTACACTAGAGAAGCAAGGATATGGCTGAACAGAAAGATTCTGAGCCTCAAGGTGAGAACCGAAACCTTTTTGTGACATCTGAGTCAGCGAAAACCAACATGACTGACCGTTGCCCTTTACCCTTTGCCACAGCTTTCCGGTCCTTTTCTCGATCACCCTGCAGCGCTAACATTACTTACTGCAGCATCTATGATGCAGTTTCTCCTCCCTGCTGATCTGAAAACAGTTTTGCAGATTCTCTTGTAATGGTAACGGTTTGGACTAGGATGGGAAGATCAGGTTCTAGGCCTGCACAACAGTTCAATGTCAGTCTCACAATTCTCACAACCTTTGCCTTGGAGACTGACGTTATAGGTCATGGCGACACTATTCATCATGTCACTCAAATACCAGTTTGTGTTTAGGTCATTGTCTCCTTTAACAACAGGGATGTTTATTGCTCCTTGTAGTCATTTTTACAGTCTGTATTTAGCAATAAAATCACACTGAAGCCCAGACCTTCTGGAAAATACTAAAAAGATTCTACTAAATAAAGTGTGTGTGTGAGTGTGTGTGTGTGTGTATGTGTGTGTGTGTGTGTGTGTGTGTGTGAGAGAGTATGTGTAAAGTGTGTTAGGGTTACACTACAAAGAAAAGTAATTCATAGCCATCAGAATGTTTCAATGCCTCTATATTTACCTTCAGAAAACTACAGATTTTCTAAAGATTTTATAAAACATAATACTAATGATTGTTTGTTTGGTGTTGTTTCCATTTGTTTGTGGTGAAACTGGTGGTGTTGTGGTTGCTTTTGTTCTCATTATGGCGGAAAACAAAATTATTCTGTTTTTAGTATTCTATGAGAAGTTGGTTTATTTTTTAAAGTTGTGAATGCATTCATTTTTTCCAGATGGCCAATAAAACCATTTTAGTCTTCTTTGAAATTGGCTGCACCAGATTCATCCTGCCATAATAATCAAGTGGGAGGAAATGTTGAGAATTTTTCAGTGGAAAAAACATCTCGTAAACTTTTAATAATACATTTTTGTGTGTAGTTTCCGCAGCCTTTACTTTTAAAGTCACACCCACTTTACACAGCGAGTATTTCTCTTCAATACACCAGAAGAAGAATTTGTGACATCTCCGTACAAAATGTCACAAGCGCTTAGAACAAGAGCTTAGAACTGGAATGTGTGGAACAACGTTGGTCACGGGCATGACAACAAAGAATATGTGTTCCTACATGTGTTCCTTGTTGTTAGCCTTCCTGTTAGCTCAACTGGTAGAGCATTGGGTTAACACTGCAAAGGTTGTGGGTTTGAACTCAGGGGAAGGCAAGTCCTGATTAAAAATATGTGAACCTTGATTTACAATTCACTGTAAGTCTGCCAAATGAATAAATGCAAAGGAAAATGTACATTTAAAAATCTAATACCTATATTATAAATTATATATTATATTTAGGCCATCGAGGGCAGCTTGTTTAGATGTAGTAATGTGGTGGAGGGAAAGTCAAAGCATGACTTTGCACCATCAAAGCTGATGTCTGCTGCCCAGGACACGACTACCCATCTCAGAGGCCTCCTCCACCAATTCACCCAGCCATCTAAAGAGAAAGAACCTCTTTGCGGCCCTCTATAGAGCTTAATGGCCCCACAGAGCCTGAACAATGGAGGACAATGTGGATGGACTAGACCGTCAGCCTAGCGCTATCTGTGTACGTTTCAAGCTGAGGAGGGTCCTGAATAATGAAGCTGTGTGAATTATTGTTGCTAGATGCATGTGTGTTTTC
>JBAJNP010001495.1:0-19694 GCA_036877545.1 Yasuhikotakia modesta
GTGGTTGCTGCTGCACGCAATGTTGATGGTGAACAGATCAAAACACTGACAGAATCCATGGATGGCAGGCTTTTAAGTGTCCTTGCAAAGAAAGGTGGCTATAATGGTCACTGATTTGTTTGTTTTGTTTTTGAATGTCAGAAATGTATATTTGTGAATGTTGAGATGTTATATTTGTTTCACTGGTGAAAATAAATAATTGAAATAGGTATATATTTGTTTTTTGTTAAGTTGCCTAATAATTATGCACAGTAATAGTCACCTGCACACACAGATATCCTCCTAAAATAGCTAAAACTAAAAACTGCTTCCAAAAATATTCAGCTTTGATATTGAGTTTTTGGATTCATTGAGAACATTGTTGTTGTTCAATAATTTATTCACATAGAATTTGCACAGCAAATCAGACATTAAGTCATATAGCATCATTTAGATGTTTTCCAGAAGCACACCCGGGTAACCGTAAGTGCCTTACTCATTGGCATTTACACATTTGCCAGACATTTTTATTCAAAGTGATTAGTGCACTTTTAGCAGTCCTTTTGAATAAACCAGCTTGGATCATATTTTTTGTATACATGTTTAAGCTGGGTTATGGTGGTCTGGAAGCTGTTTGCAGCTGTGGTTCAGCTAGTAAGGTGACCAGGAAAGCCAATTTCTCAAAAAGAAGTATACAATATACAGTATTTCTTAGGAATAAAAACCATGAACTTGATGTTGTTAGTGATGTTGCTCAACCAGAGGAAAGGAGACATAGTGGTGATAGTTAACTGATGACCTCTTGTAAGGTTCAGATTCTGGGTTTTCATTGGCTTTTATGGGTACATTTCATAAATGTAATGATTCATATACTGTACAGACATTTTATTCCTCTGCACTAACCCTAGCCCTGAGCCTAACCTAATTTTGGACTTCAAAATAGACCACTGTGTTTGATTTATAAGCTTGTTTCCTAATAGAGCCCTAAAATGTTACCATAATGTAAAAAAAATGTGTATTATTATTAAGGGGACATTTGGTCTCCATAATGTAGTGAATGTCAAGACCACACACACTATTCATTTAAAAAATGAAGATCCATGGTTGTTGGTTTAATCTCTAACAGCAGTCATTCATCAGACGAACTGTCACTTAAAATGGCTGGGATGACCAGAGAATGTGAGTAATCCCCTGAAGTGACTCCACAAAACGACTTGGCTGAACTTTTGTTTAACAGTCACCCTGAAACCTGTCTACGCTGCCAATACCACAAACAGACACTCATTATTGGTTATGCTGTACCTGACTGTATGGAAAAGGACAAGAAAAAAGTGTTTCAACTAGGTGCATTCTGGGAACTCTGGTGCCCTAAGGGGGCCTCTGAAAGAGAGATAAAGGGTGTGGCCCTCCTGTTGTGGTTTACAGCTCACTTGTCATTTTTGCAGACACATTGGCACAACAACCAACACTTTTCCCTCACTGGTGTTTGTACAGAACATAATCCTGGCGGAGGCTGTCATTTCGGCAACCTCTGTCCTTTTTAAGTTGTCTTTTGGGCTGTTTGTGACTTTATGTGTGCCTATTCAGTTTCAAGGGCAACCCAAGAAACCGTAGTGTCTTTTTTTTAGCTAGTAGTGTTTTGTGTTTGTGTGTGTGCACGCTTGTGTGAGAGTTGTAAGTGTTTGCTTGACTAAACCCACGATACCCTCTGGTGTGTCCTTGGGAGTCTGAAAAGAGTTTGGTCTGGCCTGATTGGCTCTTGCTGCCGGAGGCCTATAATGAATTATTTGGAAGGAGGTTTCCACAGTGTTTTTCTCCCACTCAGATAAACATGTTCTTTTCCATTCAGCCTCTTGCTTCTGAGTTACTTGACCTGCATTTCAAAGACGTTCATCATATTGTACTTGGCTGTGAAACTTTTGGAAATTATGGCTAAACACTCTCAGGCAGTGTCATACTGTAACCTATTAGACAGATAATATGAGGAGAGTGTTAGAGCAATAAGCCTGGCGTGATAATAAATGGTAATCAAGTGTACAACTTGTAAAAATCTCATGTGCCTGTAAACACAGATGTTTGTTGCAGCATATTTGTTAACATAAGTAGTGCCAAACATTCAACTGCTGACGAGTTTCTAGTTATGTAATGCATGCTTGCAAAAATAGTCTTTTTATTGATGAAGAATGTTAATGCTGCACTCTGCATTGATGTGTTTGTCTAGCTTCATACAGTTTACTTACCAAAAATGATTTGTTTTCAATCACAAATCTCTTTTAGTCTCTCTTTATTAGCTCCGTTCCAAAATTTACTAAACATTGCAGAACCTAATAAGTAACCAATTTGGAATGTTGTACATAGGCAGCAATCTCACTAGTTACACAAACAGTGCTCTGCACAGGATACTCAATAGCACTCCATGCTAGCATGCTGCTAAGCTTAATACATAAATAAGCATAAATATTTTGTGCAAATGTTTCACTGAGCTTGTTGTAATATATTATTGTTTTTTCCACTAAAATTATATACCTTAGGGGGAAGCATACAAAATGTACCTTTTTTTCTGGAACAATTTTGTGAACAAGTGTATAATGATTTAAGATTCTGACTGATTTTTGGGAGCAATTATCTTGTTTCCCATCCTTTTGGACAATTCTTCTAATCCACCTCTGCCACTCCTGTACTCGTTTTTTCTCTGTCTCCCTGCTGTTCTTTTTGTCAGCAATTTTCATTCTTCATGTTCTCGTTACCCAATTAGCTGGACTGGAAAACCCATAGGAGATTTTAATGAAAAATTAGTGGCTGTCAATCAAATCATAGAAAGTCCATCCCCCAGACCTGTCCATCCACTCAGACAAGGTTAAATAATGGCTTTAAACACATTTTATT
Source organism: Yasuhikotakia modesta (assembly GCA_036877545.1). NCBI lineage: Eukaryota > Metazoa > Chordata > Actinopteri > Cypriniformes > Botiidae > Yasuhikotakia > Yasuhikotakia modesta. The sequence continues at coordinate 2,866 of JBAJNP010001495.1, forward strand.
GATCATTATCATTATTTTTTCTGTATGTATTGACCGTTTAGAGACAGTGTTTAGCGCTGTCTTTTAGCAGTTAAGCAGGAAAAATACAACATCCTGAGGTTTTAAAGACTAGCCAGAGAAAACTATTTGCTCTAAACGTTGCCCTGTTAGCTGTGACAGATTTACTGTGAAATAAGAACATTAGCTGACTCAAACAATAGGTCATTTATTGAAAGGTCGCAACATTTTTTTTTACTTTTACCTCACACTTGTTAAAAGGTTGCTTTCATTCATCTTTGGCACTTAACATTTTAAGTACAGTGTTTAAAGTAATTGTCTCACATTGAGTGTCTACAAATGTACAAATGTACAAATGCTACATTGCAACCAGTGAGTGTGCCCATTATTTGAAGTAAATCAGTTCCTCCTTAGCAAAGAGGAGACAGTAGGGAGTTTCTGTTGATTCAAGATTTGTTTACTCTGGCTGAAGTTATGAAACCTCTGTGCCATTCAGTGCAGATGTCAGCGCACTTATGTAGACAGCTACCATCAGATCCCTGCGAGGTGTCCAGTCTCAGCTCTGTCCTGATTAATGCTCTCTCTCTGAGTAATGGGGTGGTCTAATTTGAAACAAACACATTAGTCATAGGTTAAAACTCTGCAGTCAAGAGCTCTTGTTACAAACGGACATGGACCGGAAACCTTCAGAAGTGCTTTTTGGACTAACATAGTGTCTTTGATATGTGCAAATTCCAAGACAATTTCAAGACATTTTTGTCTTTTAAATACCATGCATTATTCCTACTCACTCGCCACAACACGCTCATAAAGATTAATCAAATAAATAAACACGCTGCTTATTGTTCCTACCCAGTGTTCCGTGCTACTGGGGACAATTATGGACTTTAAGAACTGAATGAAAAACTTGCTTCTGTTCCTTTGTTAATGACATAAGCAGGTGCAGAGGTGAGGTATCATATTCCATCAGTAATCATTAACCACCTAATGTTGCCTCATGCCATCAAAACCTGTCCAGGCTAACGCTCTCTTTTGCTCGCTCCCTGTTACACTCTCTCCTCCAGAGCTTGATCTAATCTGTTCAGTAGTCACACCTTACATAACACACAGGGATCTTTTGTTGCCTTTGAGTAATGATTCTGTCATGAACTGACAGCTCTGCTGCACACCTATGAATAGTGATATCACTCTGCAGGTGTCTGAGTGCATGTATGTGTGTTCGCCACACAGTTGGAAACTATAGTGCCTACACACACTTCTAGTCATTTCTACTCATCAGTGTGGGACAGGTTCTAATAAGATCTCTGTGATTCAAAATTCATAATTAATGTTGAACAACAACAGTGAATCAGCTTAAAAATGGATCCATGGTGATTTTAGTTTCCTGACGTCATTCAGTGTTTTGCCATAGTTATTTTTTATAGTTATTAATATTGTGCCATAATGTCTAAAGTCATAATGCTGTAGTGTGTTTGCTGTAGTGTTCTGTCGTATTGTTTTTCCATGTTTAGGGAAAAATGGTTTAATGAAGGTTTATCTGCATAGCAAACATTTAAAGAACAATTTTTTAGTCCTCCCTCAGGGTGTCCAAGGTCTTTTAGCCTAATGCACTGAAAGTAAATAAGAAAGGGCTCTTAGTCTATGCCTGTCACTTATCCCTCCACTAAACTAGCTTTAAGCTGCCAAAACATTCCTATCAAATTGAACAAAACGGGTAATTACCTGTGACAAGAACCTTTCCACATCTCTCCTTTCTTTATCTTTTTTCATTCTTTCCTGAGATGGATGCTTGGCCTCCTTTAGAGGGTTACGTAAGAGAGAGCCAGAGAATAAGCAGCTTATGCAAACAGGCATGTATGCCACAGCAGATATGACCTGCATTCTGACCAGAGCAGAACTTCCCTCAAGCTCACCAGGAAAGGAAAAACTGATCTGGAGTCTGCTCTAAAATGCTAGTGTCATGTTTAAGGTCCACAGATGGTTTGGGGTAATTGATTACCAGCCCTGTTTAAAGGAGAGCTTTACTGAGAGATAAGGGCATGGCTGAGGTAAAGGAAAAAAGAGACCAACACATTCTGTATGTATGCATTTACCAGGTTTTCAAGATTCTGAATTCCTGATTCATTTGCAGAGCCAGACAAACTGACAGTGCCCTTGACCATGAAGATGGGATGCACACATCATGCCAGCTTAATACCCCAACCCCCGGCACCACCTTACCCTCCGTCTATCTGACAGGGCAGGATGGCAGAGTGTGCTTGCGTGCTCTCACGTGCAGCCATGCTTCTCAAACTGAGAGAATGTGGCTTGGCCCATATTTATGTCTGAGTGGCACTGAGCCGAGTTACACACAGCTGAGAGTGAAGATCAGCTGCACTTTCTATATCTTGCTCTTCTATCCTGGTGTGTTTCTACACACAATGGCAGGAAACTGTGGGACAATGTAAGGGATGGGTGAGGCCCACAATCACCAGCTGCTTATGTGTTTACATGTGAATGCAATCGTGTGCGAATGTGACTTATTAGGAATATTTATTTTGCAAAGAGTTTAGCAGCAGCCTAAAACTTATATCTGACCATACCGAATTCCAGTATATGACAGTTTTTGCAGCATAGCTCTGCTAACCATTCATCTTACTCTTAGCTTAGCTTCCATATTTTAGTCCAAAACTTGGAGAATAATGGGGGTTAGGTCCAAATTCCAAGCTGAGAACCTTTCTCAGCACAGCAACTATTCTTTATTATCATAACTGGTTACATGTTCATGTGAACTTGAAAGTTGTTTTTGTATGTTTGTTTATTAGGAAAGAATGAGTCAAAAGGGTTGTGTCTCTCACTTCAAACCACAGCAAAACCTCAGAACATCATCACTAAATACACACTGACTCACTGACCTTTATTGTTATTCAGCCCTCTCCTTCATTTCCTCTCCAGCCATCACCTTTGCTCTGGTGTTTCTCTACCACTCTGAATGGAAGTTTGTACAGTGTCACTGAGCAGATCTTAAGATGTCCTGAGAGAGGTTGTTTGAATTTTATGTTTGAGTCTTCTCTTTCCTGTGCTGCCCTTTGAGAAACAATAGGAGGAACCACACAGGCAGAGGCTGTCCAAAACAACTCTCTGACCTTCTCTCCTGCTAAGCTGGAGAGAGTCAAGAAGGCCGGTGGACAGCAGGAGAAGCAAGTTCCTGTTCGGACTGGCTTTTACATGCAGACCTCTTAAATTGGAGAAGAGAGGTTTGTAATTTCCTCTAAATGATGTCTGTTGTTGGCAGCAATTTTCTCTGTTTATATCCAGTTCTGACTCTGCAAGATTAATCATAAACAATGTCAACACTACAAACATATATGAGTTTTGATAAAAACATTTTTGCATGAGCCTGAACCACTTCATAATGTTAAATTATTATAGAGATAAACCGAAATGGAATAGAAATAGTAAAAAAACAATAATAATAATAAATGTGTAGGTAAAACAACGTGGGGGGATACATTTGGCTATGGTCTTTCTTTGTAAAATACATTTTTGGATGAAAAGTTGGTTGTTCATATTGTTCAAGTATAGTCCATATAGTCCTTCTGCTAATGCTAGTTTCTGCATACTATCATTCTGTGTTTTGATGAGCATCCAAAACAGTGAAAGTGACGTGTTTGTCAGTTACAGTTGCCCATAACCAAAATGTGACCTCTGCATTTAACCCATCCATGTGAGGAGTGAACACACACTGCAAGTCGTGAACAAACACACACCCGGAGCAGTGGGCAGCTATCCCTGCAGCGCCCGGGGAGCAATCGGTGCCTTGCTCAAGGGCACTTCAGTTGCTATCTGCCGCTGCTGGAATCGAACCAGCAACCTACTGATTACAAGCCCGACTCCTTAACCAATAGACCACAGCTGCCCCCAATAAAAATAACAAACTATACTAGTGTTTTACAAGGGGTATATGTGTTTATGTAAAATAAAGGACACATCTTGAAGTGGCTAAGGAAAGGTTTTAAGATACTTGTGGGACCTCTTGTGTGAACTGGACAGCTCTCCAAATGCTCCCTCACCCTTCTTTTACATACATGCACTTTAAAACCAGGAATTCATTCATAATTTGACAACAAAACTACTTTGACGGATAGACTGCAGGGTGCAGGTCTAGGCTCTGCGGGCAGCTCATAAGAGACCTGATGAGTGACAGTCCTTTTAAACAGCCCAGATTAACTCCAATCTCTAAGAGCCCTACCTGGAGTTCCATCTCAACCTCCACATAACCCTGTATGCTCAATACCAAACTATTCATAGGCTTCGTGTCCCTTAAATAAACCCAGATGCTTCAGCATTACTAAATCAGCACCCTGCCAGCCTGCAAAAACTGAAAATTTTTACCCCGTGGCTAGCTCAAAAATGCAACTGTCTCTTTGCCAATGAAGACATTCATTTTCTCCAATAAAAGAGCAGTGGAATTTTGAAGTGCTGCTTCTCATGTCTTTCTGAAAGGCTCGGGACAGGCCTCAAAGGGAAAGCACCCTGGAAAGAGCTCTTTTGGCTTTTTTCTGAAGGAGGACCCGGAGATGGAACAGAGGTTCTACTTGTTCTGCCTCTCGCTGGGCACATTGAGAGTCTCACAATACCAGGAGCCAGTGCAGTACTGTAAGGGGGAGGGCACCCTAACTGGGTGCCTCTAAAACAGAGGGGCCATAAGGGAGGGCTACTTTCTCTGGACTCCATTAGAGGTATCTGCAATCTGCCACCCTACAGTCAGTCTCTACTCCATCTTGCCATTGACAGCTAACTGTTTCATAAACAAGGACAAATCCAGCAAGAATTCCACAGCGCCTGGCAGACGTTCCTCCCTCTTTCTTGTCTTTTCACAACTTCACTCTCTTTCTCTCCCTCTCTTTCCCGCCCTCAACTTTGTCTTTTGTTGCAGGGATCTATGAAAAGCTGCTTTCCCCCCATTTTTTCCCACTTGCCTTCTGTCCTTCTTTCAATCATCTCTCTGATCTCTTTCTTTCCAGAAGAAGGAACAAAACTCAATGGTTGCATGCTAACGAACAGCATTCCAATAAAGACTGTTTTGCATGGCTGTTGAATAAAACTCTGGGATTACAGCCATCCTTAGGGCCCCTGACACACACAACTTGTTCTCTTCCACAAATCAACACATGGATACACATTGCCTTGATTTAGTGACCTTTTCCTATAGAACACATGAGCACAGAGAAGGAGTTAGTGTGGGCAGCTGCGAGGCTGAATCAAAGGGTTTAAATCCACACAACAGAAAGATGCCACCCAACCTCACAACACAAATCCATTTCAGTTATAACAGATGTTAACCATTACTAGGTCCAATTTGATGTGGTGATCATTGGTCGGCTGACTGGCTAACAGCAAAACAGATTAATAATCACTTAATTAATTAATTAATTAATAACACTGACTTGTTCCACTTATTAAGGAGTAATTCTGCAATGATATGTAATACTTCAATTTACGGATCAATTTTGGCATTATGGAAATGAATACACAGATGCCAACAGTGCTGACTTGAATCTCTGTTGTCATCCTGTAATTATAAAATGAAGTGAATGCAGGATACTGTAGCTTCAGCTATAATATAATATTTTTAATTTATCTCCTGTAAGATTTACATCCACAGTTACAGGCCTGTTGTAGAAATTGTGTGAAAGTATGAAGGGGAACTTTATCATACAACTGTTAAAATGACAGTTGACACGTGCTGCAAACAAGTATTGGGTATTACACTGGGGAATTTACCTTTTTATGTATATCAATGTTAGAATAGTGAGGAAAAAAACACTTAACTGAGCTTTTATAGATCTTGACTTTTTTGAATTTGTTTTTGATACATTACAACCCATTTTATAATATTATACATTACACATACAAAACCTATAAATTTAAGAATATCCATACACATACAACAAACAGAAATGTAAAAGTTATTTTGAATCACCTGTTTGCCTTTCTATTCTTTATTGCCTTAGTGTGGTTGGAACTGCTTTGGAAACAGCCAAGGAGTCAAATCACAGACCTTGGTTATACAATGTCAGTCCAAGGGCACCTGCCACATGCACACACATACACGCACTGGCCCCCTTAAATCCGAGCGTTCACTCATGCAAGACCAGGGCGCTCTTATGTACACATCTGCCACGCTGGGCAGTGTGGGCAGAGACAGAGAAGAAAGAATAAGTGAGGGTATTGGATTTAGAAGGCCAGGCAGATGCTTGCTAATGCTGCCATGGTAATAGCCTTCCAGTGTTTACTGCCCACAGTACAGGGCTCGTGACCCCCAACCCCTCCTCCTTGTCTTTTTCTATCTTCCTCCCCTTCTGTTGTAAATGAATGGCCATTTTAAAAAAGGAGGGGGACATTTTGTGCTGGCTTTTCTGTTTTTTCTGGATGTGTGTAGGTTAAATTTTGTGGATGATTATGTGATGATTATGTGTGGCTGTTTGGAGGGTTTATTGTGACAATCAGGATTTAATGATTTTGTCTGGTTGACCTTCCTTCATACCCATAGAACACTTGAAGGCCAGAAACATATTATACACAAATGTGACAAGAATGGTTTCAGCACACTGTAAGCATATTTTAGTGTACAACTTTTCAGCCACTAGAAAGAGTTCAAGATTTTTAAACAGGTTTTCTATACACTTGTCTGCTATTGGTCGACAAATAATTCTGCCACCTCTTTAATCTGGTCCCTCTTCAATCTCACACAACAAGTTGCCAGTGTTGCTTTGTTGTTCAGCTGACTGTCTCTAAATACTTAGTTATGAATAATAATAATAATTTGACATAATTTGTCAAATCATCAGTCTACGTGAGAGATAGACATTGAGATGGAAGGAGAGACTGACACTGCAAGATCATTTGGATAGCTCTTCACCAGCTTACCTTTTTCTTCCATCCAAACCTGCTCTGCAATTTGTGATAATATCATCCATGTGATAACCACAAATGTATGATTTTCAGAAAGATACAAAACATGTGAGTAGATAAAACATTTCCTGACACGTTTTTCTTTTCTGAGAAATGAAGGTAAAGGGTGAGTCAAGCAACTCGCAGAAGACAACTGTTACATAGCTATAGTGTGGTTGCTCTGTATGGCCCTAATCAGAAACAGCAAAAAAACAATTAAAGCATTTACATTTCTTAGAATAAGAAGATAATTACAAAGATCAAAGTGGAGAGATCCGCACAAAAAGCACACATTTATTTGTGTCAAGTATCCATCTGTCCTGATGTTACAGTAGAACAGTAAATGTCATTATTGCTATTAAAGATAAAGATAATTTTTTTCTGAAAATTAATGCAGAATATTTAAGATAAGAGGGGAAACATCTTATAAAATCATACAGGCTACAGATCACTAGACAATAAACTGAAACAAAAATGATCAAATGTGCACATAATACCATGCACATGTCTTGTTAACTTTTTTATACTATCGTGCAATTTCTTCCCTACCAACACCACCATATTATTATCATCAGTAAGGGACAATAACCCTAACAACTCTAACCTTAATGTATGTTAGCATCTGCTGGGATGTTTGTTAAAAAACATATGTTGAGGGTCTTTATAAAGCAGGTGTGAGGTTCTGTGCACACCACTGTTTCTGTCCATGTACAGCGAGGTTTAGGGGGGCTCAAAACACCCATCTGCCCAGCTGTGTCTCTTTTATCTTTACTTCTGTAGGCCATCAGCCAGTTTTCCATGGTCTTCACCCTTCATCTAGCCCTAAATCCTTACCCTAACATGCACACACCTCTCACCTACCCTGACCCATATTCTATAGGCTCATATCCTCTGCCCAGTGCTGCATCAAACCCAAGCACAATACAGCACTGAAGATCTTGCACTTTAAGACAGAAGAAAGCTTAGCACTGGACCTTTTGTGATGTCACTTTTCTCTTTAAAGAGCTATTCTTGAGAGAGCCTACCTATCTTATTCATTTAGAGCTCGTAAAGGGAGATTGTTGAGTTCATAAAAGGCTGCTTAGGCTGGAACGCATTGTGTGGAGGGGGCCGTAAAAATCAATATTCCTGCTCGACAGGAAAATAGGGGGTTCTATGGGTGCTTGGCAGGGAATCTTTTTACACATATGTAAAAATCTGTGTAACAGGCCAAAAATATTATTGATGGAAAGAATTTTCATATGATTGTGCAGAAAAGGCCCTGTTGTGTCATAAAGGCAATTAAAATTTCTCACATTCTTTAAGGAACTGCCAGGGGAACTGTCTTTGTCAAGACAACAAGCTGAAACCTCAATGTTTAATTCTTCTCTGCATGTGCTGTGAACCACAAGCTACAGATATTCTGACAAGCACAGAGACGGAGCAGCCTGCAGGTCTGTTCACAGAGCACCTTGCCCTGTTTGTTTCTTTGTAATCACCACACATATCAGAATAATGAACTACTCTGGTGATAGTTAGTGTCACAGCTTCGTTTCAGAACTGTTCTCAGAGTTTGTGTGTCCTACACAGGCTGCATTTTAAGGCATCATAGGTGAAGTCTATTTTGAATAATAGGTATTTTAATTATGCTGCCCTGTAAAGTAACTTAATTTAATCTTATTCTAAAACAGCATGTATGCTCTGCAGAGAATGCAATCCCCTGTTGCATAGCAGTGAACTCAGTGAAAATACAGAGTGTTCCAAATCACTAAATTTTTTATGACCTTTGTAGGCACCATGGTGGGAGGCAGTGGAATGGGTTTTGAAACGAAGCTTGTACATTCATCTGAAGATTTCAGTTGCAGGGTGTCAAGAGCGTGTTTTTGTCTGTGACTTAATAGTTTTCATACGTCAGCAGGAATTTACAAGTTCTGTTTACTCCCAGGATGAAAGAATATTTCTTGTATATTTATCGAAAGTTTCCTTTTGACCTTTTGTACAATGACACAAACTACAGACAAAAGAGAACTTTGGCAAGAGATAGAGAGTGTGTGTGTATAATGACGTGTATAACGATGCAAGCATGGTTCACATGGCTGCTTCGTGTCCAAATAAACCAAATAGCTTCAAATCATACTGAATGGGGTTTTCAGTTTAATTTAAAAAGGGCTATTTTAGGGGTGGGGTTAGCATGTATGTGTGTGCGTCTGTGTTTTTGTGTGTCTGTGCAGACAGAGCAATGTGGTTGCTGGGCTGTGTTGGAACTGGCGGCCCCTCTCACATGTGTGAGGTTAACCCATGACCCCGAAATATAGGCCAGCGCAAAGCACAAAGCGGTGCTGTGTACTTACCTGTCAAACACACCATGCAGGACATCACATTGTGTAAACAGAGCAGAGAGTGAGAGAGACCAAGAAATATCAACTACATTGTTTTAACATACAGTGGCCCCAAAATAATTTTGTGTTTGAATTCGATTCTCACTAATGAATGGTTTGTCCTTATTTAACAAAATATTAAACCAAGGCGCATTCATCTAAAAGATTGCCAAGACATACTCACTTTTCTTTTGCAATATGCAGTTTGTTAGATTATAAACAACAGATATGTGGTTTCAAAAAGAATTTGGAAGCTTTTTGATTTTCAAAAAATAAAATGTGTTATATAATGTGATAAACTTCATCTGAACTAATTTTGATCATTAAATTGAAATAAAGTGTGAGATGTTGTAGTGTTATGATGTTGTGCTATCCAGATAAAATGCTTTTCACAGATTCAATGTAATGTGCAAAGTGCTATGTGTGAATGTGTGCACTTGCTTATGTGTATATATGTGCTGGCATACATGTTTTCACAAGAGGAAGCCAGTGTGGTGAGATAAAATGAGTTGCTATGTTGCCACATGTGTTGCAGAGCTAAAAAAACTCAATGTGTGTAAATGATATCAGGTGCACAAAACATCACTGGTGTGTACAGATGAGAATTCACATTAACCTATCAACACACACACACACACACACACACACACACACACACACACACACACACACACACACACACACACACACACAATAACACATTCTGTGGATATGCATGCTTTGCAGTGGCTATGCAGTGTCTTGACACTTTGCAGTGGGTATATATGTACTTCCTGTACTCACAGGTGTTTCTGATGTACAGAAGTGAAGATTTGAGCGTCAGTAGAGGCCAGAATCATAACAGAGATGCATCGGAAGATTCTAGAACAACATGTTCTGAACTGCATATGCCAAGTGCAGATTAGTGCAACCAAATGTGTGTGTGTGGTCTAGGTTTATACATAAATGTTTTGCATTGGGCTGTTGCAAGTAGGTAACAGGGTTAGTGTTACAACAAATTGTGCACAAATTTCAGATTTTCAAATTTCAAAAGTTCAATTGTGTCATGGCATCCTGTATGTGCGTCATTAACAATAGAATCTCACCTATTTAGGTCAATTTTGAAGCTAATTGATACATCACACACATACATTACATCACACACAATTTAATGTTTTGGTAGCAGTTCCATGTTTACACTTTGAAATGGCTTAATAGTGGTGCTTGTTAAGTGAAGCATCACTTTTATTCTCCTGCACAACTCTCTTTTTTCAGGACAACACTTCGGTACGTAACTCATCCTGCACAGTTTGTTGTTGATTCTTAGATGTAGATGTATAAATGAGGAGGTGGCTTATTGAGGAGAGATGTACTAGTCCAGCTCATAGTCCAGTAGATGAAAATACCATGCAATTTTTTATTCTCCAAAAACCTAGACACGCAGGTATGAGCAGTGTTTTTTCTGGGGGTTAAGAGGAATGCTGAGAATACACCTGCCTCACAGAAAGGAAAATGCTATTGCGCTAAACCAGAGTTGGCAGTACCTCTACCCAATATGCTCTCCATTTAACGCTAGTGGCCTGTTAATTCCATTAGTGCCTGAACCTTGTTAGAAACACAGGAAGGGGCTGATGGGGTATGGGGCTCACATTCTTTATACACAGAGAAACTCTAGTTCACCCATACCCGAAACTCATGTCTAACACTTACAGATGCTATCACACAATATTACACACACACATATAGATATGACTCTCGCAAAGGTTCAAGCACACAGTCAATCTGAAAGGAATATATATAGTGCAGAAAATGCAAAACTGGTATACATTACGTCAGGAGTCATACTGACACTCTGACCAAGTTCAACATCCAGGATTTGCAACTTTCATACAGTGTTAATTGTGTATCCAATGCACAAACATAATACTCTTTGCATTTTCAGCTCCTGTGTTCCATGTATCTAGTCATGTGTATATGTATCTAGGCATGTGTATATGCTAAGTTGTACATTTATGCTAAATCTCGATCAAAGCCTGTAGTGTATATGTGGCCATCTGAATGACTTTAAAATAAAATGTAAAAAGAACAGGTTACCCCAAAGGATGAAAAAATTCTGTCATCATTACTAATGTTTTTTAACCAGTATGACTTTCTTTATTGGTACACAATAGAACTTAATTTATTGTATATACTATGTGTGGGTGGATTCAGTTCAATAAACATTCAGTACAATGAACACTGCAGTGATGTCATGAAGTATCATGATGGGTGTCACTTTGAAACGACTGAAGTATCTGATTGTTTTTTGCTGCACATGCTTTTTGCTGACACTATTGGGTGATATATTAAACATTGAAGTGAGTCATAATGTATTATACTTATGTTTAGGGTATATTGTATTGAGTTCACCTGCCCTATCACACTCAACTGGGAATAAAGAACTGAGTAAAATGAGTGTGAATGAGAATAGAGGAGTTATGCCAGGAAAAGTGTTGTTTGAGGCGGGTAGCGATTAAATGATAATTGACAGGGCATAATGATCAGGCTCCTCCCAAACTTATGATAAGCGTATTAAAAGATTTTAGAGTTTTAGCAGTTTTTAGAGCAACATAATTATAAGAAATGATGACAAGAGAAATGATAGCCCCTCTATAGGTCTGACAGCCCTATCTTAGTGTGAAACAACCACTTTCCAACCAAAATCTAACTAATTCCTTATTAAACTAATCATGTAATAAGAGTTAAATTGTTTGTGGGTGTTATTTCAGGATGAGGTCATATTTAAATATTCCTGGAATATTCCTTAAGGTGACTTGTTACATATATGTACATACTGTATATAAGAGAGAGTGTGTGTGTGTAATGGTGGACCTTGAGGATCAGAGTCCACAGCTGCAGACAGTAACCCAAGCTCTGTCTGGAGGCACCAGTCATCCAATCTACAGTCCATCTCTCTCATTCCCTGCATTGCACTCACCCTCCATCTCTGTGACAGGCTATGACCTGCACCCATCCCACGTAGCCCTACTCTCCCCTGGGTCACCATCCACCCCCCTCATGGAACACTTAATTCTTATGGTAACAAACATGCCATGGCCTGCAATGAACTCTATGGCACACACACAAACATACATTTCCCATTGCAGATGCTGATTGCTTATCTTCAAGAAGAGCTAGTATTGTGCCACTACAGACTAACAGATTTTGTTGTGGTGTGGAAGGACTGCAAACAAAGGGAAATTAATGAAACATTTTACTACTCTCTCTTTCTCTCTCTCTCTCTTGTACACAGAACATTTGCCTGACAACTCTGTATTTTTTCAGGAGGCTGAATGGAGTTTACATGCTCATCATTCACAAAGCTCCACAGCCACTTCCCATTTAGTTTTTACATGATGCATTTTGGTTAATTTGATTATGCTTTCATTCATAACTGAGAATGTAGTGCCCTCAGCTCTGCTCATTTTAACAACATTTTACACATTTCCCCACAATCTGAGTTTTAAGTAATTTATTTTATGACACAGGAAGTGGCCCCATAAAAAAATGTTTACATTGTTATACGCATGTTATTATGCACATTTGTGCCCTTGTAAAACACAAAGTAAGTAATGAGTCATTGAGTAATGATAGTAATGATTCAGAAAAAAAATGTTACTGTTACTCTGTTCAGTGAACATCAAGTGTAAAAATCTCATTTCTTTTTCAATTTATTGCTGACATTTTAAAAACAAGTTGGTCTATTTCTCTCTCTCTCTCTCTCTCTCTCTCTCTCTCTCTCTCTCTCTCTNTCTCACTCTCTCTCTCACTCTCTCTCTCTCTCTGAAACAGGCATACTGGTCTATGTGGCTTCTTTGGCTTTTGCCATGACCCAAGTCCTGGCTGTGTGTGTGTGTGTGTAACCCTAAAGTTGTTTGGCAGGCTGACTTACTGTGTGCCCATGCTATCTGCAATTTCAACACCTGTCCATCTGCCCTGATGGCTATAAACAGAAACAGTGTGTGTGTGCGTTTGTGTCTGTGTGTTTGTGATGTCTGTCTCTCACCTAGACTAGTATACATCAGACACTCATGGGGCCATAGTTACACACACAAACACACATATATCATGTATGGTTCATAAGCCTGTTTCCTTACAGAGATTTTAAACATGCCAAATTCAAACACCACAAAAGTCAAATGCACTGGTTTTGTCCCAAAAATGTCCCCCAAATGGGAACCAAATGTCCCCACAATGTAGTGATTACCAGTACACACACACTATTAGGGAAGAAATGCCAGTGTGTTGCTATGGTCTCTACAAAGAGTCTTTAAAGGTCAGAATCTGTGCAGGTTTACTTTTCTACAGTGAAGAACAGTGTGTTTGTGCTGTGTGTGCCAAGACATGTCTTCCAAGTACAACAGATGCATAATTAGAGAATCTGTCCCAGTTGCTGAGTGAATACAAAAGCCTGAACAACACCAAACTATCAGTCTATTGGTCTGACTATAAAAGAGAGAGCTTGACAGATAAGGAAAAGAAAGACAGGGAGAGGGAGAGGGGGAATTATGTGACTTACTTACAATGGCCCACTTACCCTCAGAGAGGACCACAGCGCCCCCTAGTGAAATAAATGCCACACATACAACAGACACAACACAATAAAAAAATAAGATATGTCAAGACAAAATTAAGAGTGAATGTAAAAAAGAAGAGCTTCTGTTCTGAAACTTCTGTTTTTTTTCTCCTGACAATGTAATAATAAGTAGGCACATGTCTCCATATTTTCCGTAGGCATCAATGCCTCAAACTGTGCTAAGAAATATTATTATTATGTAACTTATTTTACACATCTACATCCACTGTATGTGCACAATTGTCTCATTTGTGTCTATTTTGACTTATTTTTATCTGCAGTCTAAAACTGTCTGTTAAAATGTAAAAACAGCTAAAATCAGTTGCTCCTGTTAATTTTGACAATGTTTGATAAGTAACCCTGACCTCATCACTTAACTTCTATGAAGTGGACACTCAAAAATACAATAGCATTATACAATACTCCCCCTTCATGAATACCACCCCCGTCCTCTTAAATGATCAATGACAGGGTACTCTCTTGGCAGGAAATGCTGTCACAGAGATTACTGTCAGCCCACTGGACTATTTGAAGAAGTATCCCCCTCCAGACACACACACACACACACACTCCTACAGTGTTTCACTGGGCACACAGCCTGTTATGGCTGAAACTCAACTCAGCTCTGTCAGGATCATTCCCTATCTTCCTCCTGAATGACTTTCTCTAACTTTCTCTTTTTTCTTTAATCTTTCTGTTTATCCATCTGTCTGCTTCCCCCCTTTTGTCATAATTTTTGTCTGTTGCATTAATCTTACAACCATAACCAAAACCATCCAGAACCATCCAGAACCATAACCATCCATAACCATAACCATGCTCTATCATTTACTCTCTCCAAATTACAAATCACTAGGGCAGATTTTGGCTATATGAATCCCAAAACTGAAATATCATTAGTTACTTTCTTTTTAGCTTTGAAGATAGTTGGTTGGTCCCACTAAAGTCTCAAAGAAACACAGACAATCTCAAAGATAATGAACAATAATCACAAATTCCCAGCAACCTTTCCTCTATTCCACCTGAGAGAAAATTAGAGGGGTCCTACTGCGAGACAAGCTAACATTGCAGTTATGACCACTTTTATTCAGTTCACTCTCCTCCATTTTCTCTCCGCTTTTTCTCTGTCATTCTTTTTGGGCTCCTCTAATCCAATTTGGTAGGTGCAGGGCGGTTTTTAGGCTGGTCTCTTGTGCCTGCTGGGCCCGAGTTTCCCTCGCTTACCCAGCTGTCAGGAGTTATGGAGGGAATAACAATGTGGCCCGAGAAGCCGTTCCCTGCAACAGTGAAAGGGCTTCATTGTCCAGAATCTCCATCAGAGCCATTAATTATGGGCCGGAGAGCACGGCATTCTGATTTTGAACTTAATTCTCTTTCTCTCTCTTACACACACACACACTCACAGGCTGCTCTGACCACTAGCCAAAACATTCACACTCTGCACAGTTCATCTACCCCCAAACACATCTAAACAAAGGCATAAATGTTTCGGCAATGCTGGACATCGTTAAATAATTCTTTTTATGGGTTTTTGGCTCTAGTAAGGTCAGAAAACAAAAGTAAACGTTTGGGTGAACAATAGGGTAGGACTAGGAAACGACCCAAACCAGAATCAAACTCGGATGGCCTGCGTTGGACCTCATTCCTGATTCCTCTAATGGAATTCTCCACTCTTTGAGTAAATATTTTCAGATGTATTCTGTTTACATGTGCAATACCCATTCAACGGCTCACACAGAACACAATGGGGGGCCTGATACTGTGATAAGCTGTGAATAAACAGCTAGAGATCTGCGAATAATGCAGGACAGAAATGTGACAAAATTTGCCTGGCCAGGACTTCAATACACAATCCTAATTTCAATATGCGCAGTAACAAATTCTACATTCCCTGTGAAATACAACAGGATCATTCGCTCCAAAACTTCCCTGAAGCTCTTGAGAGAGTCAACTTTTTTGAAAGATTTGTGAAAGCATTTGCAATCTAGCATACATTCTAGCATATTGTAACGACCTGCGTCTGTTACGTGTGGGTTTTAAGATGGGCACGACGAACTGACAAGCGGCTACGCTAGCCGCGAGTATGTCTCCTACGTGAACACTCGTGCCCCATACACCGTACAGCCCCGAGTGTCACGGGATCCCGGCATGGCTCCTGGAATAAAAGACATGGACGCACTCGTACAACGAAACCCATTAATTCCCAACACACATCTGGCAATCAACGTGGAGCCCGTCCCGCAGACAGTGATCACCCCGACGATAATCACCAACAATAATTACATATACACATTACACATATAACGATAAACACAGAAGTACACATATCAACAATAACACAGATATAAACACAAGCGACATGACGGAAACAATCGCGGCTGGTGCTTTAACATGATTAAACATCTTTAATTACACCACACTCACGATTACCCGTCATGCCCCAGGTCGCTACAATATATTACATATGAAGTAATTATGCATACAGCACCGATGAATGATATAGAGGAAAGGACACAATAAAAGTAATCAGTTGTTGTTAACAGCAGTAAATACTTATTGGAAGCAGGTCATGATCTGCCTCTGAACACCACATCTAAAATATATATTACACCAAAACTGCAAATTAAGTATTTCTTTGGGTGAGTTTGTACAGGGCTTCATTTGTGCAGGAAGAAATCTGGATCCTACATTTTTGGAATTAGATTTCAAAAGTCAGGTTTTAGATGACCTACCTTAAACATTTGTGAAAGAAATTAATATTTTAATTTTAATGTAACTATTTTAATATACAAAAGAAATGCTGTGAATGATTGAAATATTCCCTTAAACGTTTTTAAAGCGATGCATTTGTTTGTTGTTAGGCTGAACATGGTTCACATGCACATTCTTCTATTGTTTATTCTTATTGTTTTATTTTTTACTGTTACTTTTGCAATATAGTCATT
>JBAJNP010001495.1:19771-43378 GCA_036877545.1 Yasuhikotakia modesta
ATATATATATTCATATAATGAATGAAATAAGAATAATTAAAAAAATAAGAAATGAATAATTAAAAAACATACTAAAGTAGATAAACATTGTATTATACAATACATAATATTTTTACTTGAATAAATTATATATCTATAGCTAAAACCCTATTGACACTTACTATTGAATAGTTGCATGCAGGTGTGTAAAACACAAAATATTACTAAAACTGTTGTAGTCTGCAAAATGTAATAAACCTTTGATGCTAAAACTGTGTTCTATAAAGTAAGATGTATGTACAAGATGTATGTACTTACATGTAATATTTATTTTTATATGATATTTATGAAAGAGAAACCAAAAGAGACCCAGACAGAAAGTCCCTGCTCGTTTACAGGAAACTCTTTTTCCTTTCTGTCTCTCCCTCTAATTCTGGTGTTGGCTGCCCTTCTCTCCTAAGAGTTTGTTACATAACTTCTTTCCATCTCTCCTCCTTGTCTGGCCATCAGTGTGGCCTCTCCCTACCCCTCCCACCCTTAGCCTTCAACAGCTCGTCAGTTGTGAAATATTTTCAGCCTCCAATCTAAGATGGACATCATAGAACAGGTTTCGTAACTTTTACATGGCCTGGATTTTCTCTGCCTGGTTCTTTGTCTTCTTTATCACATTCCCTCTCTCCTCTTCATCTTTCCTTTCATCCCTGTGAGCAACAGACTGATGCATTAATCAGGTCAGTCTGTCAGCGTGACAATGTTCTGCTTTTCATCACTGATGGAGATAAACCCCCCAGTCCTACTAGGTGGTGAAATGAAGGGGGTGGGTTGCAGGGTACAGCTGAGGGCAGTTATGTCAGCTTGTTGCTCTTATAGACAACATTTTAAGGCACAGATTGACATGAGGCACCTGAGAGTACAACTATACAATGAGGAATCAATGCATTATGCATGTCTTATGCATTATTCAAATCACCCTCTGAAAGACTCATAATATACATACATTTTATGTACACTTTCTGTTATCAAAAGTAGTTAATGTAATGTAGAACACATATGGTTGCTCTCCTCTGACACTTGTTTGAAGTGAACTTGAGGGGAAGTTTTGGGGAAATGCATCCTCATGTCATGTCATTGTATGTTCAGACTTGAAATGTCAAAAGTCAGTGTGTGTTGCATCTATTAGTGTCGTGTCAAGGGGTCACACTGTGGGAGAGGTGTGAAATACTGAGCAATAGATTTTAATGTGGGTCTGAATTCTCACACAGCTCTTTTAATAACATGGGGATTTATGATATGAGTTGCTGCGTCATTGGCAGATTATTAAATTTAATTACAAAATAATATTTACATAACACCACATTTTATTATCATTCATGACCTGGGGGTTGAGGAAATCATCCAGTTGGCTTGTGGAGGTGAATTCTGGAATAGAAAGCTATGATAAATTTGTATTTGAGAAGGCCAGAAACACTTATTGTTATTATTTATTTCTTACTTATTTCTTATTGTTTCTTTTAACTTTTTCCTGTCTCCATTGCTCCTTTTCTTCAGAAAAACGAAAGGGTTAGGTTTAATGCAATAAATGTTGCAACCAAACAACTCCCACACTTTATGCTGATAACTGAAAGAAGTAGTAAAGGGGTTCACAATCTATTACAGGGAACAGCATTAAAATTAAACCCTGTATGTCAGAGAGAGAGAGAGAGAGAGAGAGAGAGAGAGAGAGAGAGAGAGAAACTGTCTCAAACAACTATGGCATTTTATTCATATAGGTTCTTATACGGTTCTTAGATTAAATGCATGACCTTTTCTTAGTTTTGAAGTTCCAGTTCTCTGGAAGTCTTCTGAGTGGTCTCTTGAGTTCTGTAAGAGCAGGTCTTCTTGTGAGCCAGATTACAGGGAAAAGAGAATAGGTGTTTTAACCACTGTCCAGTATGTAGGTCAAAGCTGTGGGATTTGTAGCTGTATAGGAGGATTTGAACTGATACTTTGCATTTTAAAAGCGCAGGACAAAGGCAAGGCACCATTATTCCTGCCTGACCCTGCAACACATGGCAGGACCCATTCCATAGTCTGATGCAAATGAGTGTGTGCAATGCTAGTGCTAGCGAACTCCTAATGAGTTGTGTGCTTTCCACTGCTGGCTCTTTCAGAACGTTTGTTCAGGCTGATCCATGGAATTAATGTCTGCCACATTCCAACAGGCAGGGTGCAGGCAGCTATGGAAAAGACACACTAATTAATCTCTGTGTGGATTTATATTTTTACATTTCACATCACATTTTTGCATCTTTTGTGTGGTTATAAATGTTTTGTCATGTCCATTCAGGTACATCAAAAGATATTGTGGGCATGTCCAAAAATTGCAAATCTATTATTCATGTAGGATTGAATCCATATACATAGTGAGGTATTGCTCATATGCAAAATCTCTTGCAAAATCTGCAAGTTTTTATTAAAAAAAATAAATATTTGTAATATAAAATAACAAAACGGTAATCAAAAGAAGTAAATAATACAGTATGTATTAGTCACTGCATTGTATTCATGATGATTAATTTGTTTGTATGGACACATCAGTCTGTGAACTAATAACTATACATGCATTTTATACTATTAAAAAGAAATTACATCAAGCTGAATCCACTGTGTTTGTGGAGTGGTCCAGCCTAAAACAAGCTTAAGAGAGCTTTATTACCAAAACAGAATGAGAAAGAACACATTTTAAATTTAAGAGGGTAAGCTGCAAATTTCATCCAAAGCCTGACTCAGGTAAAGTTTATGCAGTACATTGCTCCAGATTGTTGATGGGAAAATTGATTTAAATAAGCCCATAATTACAATTTCCAAGCAACACGGGTATAAACAATACTTTGGAACAATGACTCTAGAGAATGTAATCTGTTGGTTACATATTTGTACATATTTGTTCTCCAGAAATGTCAGTACTTGTGTACTGTCAGTATCTTTCCAGTGCTGTCAATGTCCCAGAATGGGTGCATTACACTATTTAACCATATCATTCCTTACCAACAGTAAATGCACAAAAAAATATGCACAATTTTATACTATGATTTGATATTAAAAACCACTGCCAGTGTTAACATTGTGGATTCAATTTGAATCAATGAATCAAAAACCAGCATTTAGTTCATTCAAAACCACCAGGACCTTCTAAATTATAAGTAACACCAAAAAGACCAACCCTTGGTGACAGTGGGTCTATATTCTGTACTGGTTTATTTTAAGGTTTTTGTGTTTAAGCATGTAAAACCAATACTGCGCCATTTTCTCTGTGTTCTCTGAGTAACTCAAGAGCAAGCGGTTGAATCGTGCGAAACAGACTGGTTTTACAACAGCCAATGAGGAAGCCAGAGCAGGGCAGACTGCGAACACAAATATCTCATCAAAACACATTTATTTGTGTGGTTAAAATAAATATATAGGGGCTCTGAACAAAGTTCAACTACTGATTTCAGCTTGAAGCCTTGACTCTTTCTTTCCACGGTCACAATTCTCAAGTGGCATACTCATCAAAACATTGGTAAAATATGACTGTGAGCCGGGGTTATTAAAACTGTTATTATCATGGGTGATTGGGGTATAACAGGACTTGACTGTCACTGTAATAACAGGGTGGTTCAGTTCTAGGCTCTTTGGACTAAAAAATGACCAAAAGCACTCATGAAGCACCCTATATGTGGTATGTCAATAGTTCCCCAACCCCTTTGCATGCATATAAACAAAGCATATTCATGTCTGTATACATCTGCATTATCATGCAATAAGCCACAACTAGTAATACAAACACAAGAACACTGTTTATATATGTAATACCTAAAAACACCAATATATTAACCCAGATGGCTGTCCCAAACTTTCCATAACAATGCTTTCATTTAATGGGAGCTCAGTCAGTCTGATATGGCTGGAACTGCTTCATTATCCAAAACATAATTTCCATATTACTGCTCTGTCATCTCTGCAAAAATGCTGGTCAAAGAGATCTTTAAAAGATTTTCCACCAAAAGCGCCTGCCACATATCAACACCACCAGAACACTCTGAAGCAACAAACAAGAAGTCTGACCCATGAAATATGGGTGTAAAAACAAAGCTCTCCCTTCAGGAGTCACCCCATGGCCTGGTCCCTTCCCCCAAGCCCTGTCTTTCACTTCTTTATTAATCATCTACACATGCAAAAACGTGCCTGGCCTGAGTGAATTGTGGCTCTTATGGTCATGGAAGGGGTTGTGTAGGTCTCTAAGCTACCCATAGGCCCTTGCTGTTCGTGGTGGCCTGTTTATTTGGCCCCTGTAATGGTCTCTGTCACAGACCATTGGAGAGAGCAGACCCTGATTTACCACAGGTGGCTGTTTACTTATTGTCCAGTCTCTGGAGCTGACCTGACCTCTGACCCCTTGACTCTGTGGTTGACCTAATGAGTGAGACGGTCAATGTATGGGCTTCTAGAGTGGGGTGACATAGGGATTTAGTGGGGACTGTGTAAGAATGTGTTTATTAAAAACAGTGCACCACCTTCCCTGTCTCACCCACTTTTGCTACAAGAGCACATCTTAAATAAAAAAACCTAAACTCTTGCTGTTGTTTTGAAAGTTCACCAGAAAGTAGCACATGAAACATAATTTTTTAAGGTTGTCATTTATTAAGGAAGACATTAATTTTTATATTCCATCACTGAATGCATGGGTCTAATCACACACATATTAAGCCAAATTTGACAGAACTTTTTTTACATCAGTGCAGAAAGGCTTTATTTGTACCTGATTATGACCTTTAAAATGAAAGACCCACATCTGGACACAAAAAGGTAACTTTGAACTAATTTGCTAATGGCATGTTTGTTCTATTTTGACTGTGGCAGTTGTTGCTGTCTAGACATGCGCAATATGAATCCCTGCTTTCCCTGTACCCTAAATATAAACCTATGGGTAAATAAAGCCACCCACTTCACAGCCCAAAATATTCTGACATGTTTAAATATAGCATGATGGGATACATGCTAATACCTTGCATACGATAGCAGGGCTCTGTTCTCATTCCCTTGCACCGCCTTCCATGCCAGGACATGTTCACAATACTCTGAGTATGTCCACAGAGAGAAGGTGGGCGGCAGCTGCCTGTCAATTCTTTGTCAATTAATAGTCAGTTTTTAGCTTGTGTTAAGCTAAGCTTAGACTTTCCCTAAAGGTTATCTTCAGCCGCAACATTTCTTTATTGTCTAATGTACCATATGTAGGCCTATTGGTTAAGACAATCCAGTATACCATTGCATCCTTTAGTTAAAAGCTAGTATTGACAAATTCACTGTTTTTGTAGTGTAGTATATTCTTTATTTCCTTAAAAATTGTGCTATGAAAGTAGTGGCAATAAGGTCAATAGTATCTCACAGACTGCACAGATACCTGTTTTGTTTACATAGAATACACATAATACAAAAGATCAACAAAAGTTTAATGTAAATTCTACCTCTTTCTGTGTGTTCAGCATGATTTGATCTGCTTACCAATTTTGATATGAACTTAATGATATCTAAATATTCTCATATTTAATTTTATATGAATAGATAAATAGATATGAATTTCAGTGTTTAGTAGAAAAGCTATTAAAGGGATGTTGAAAAAGGGTTGACGGTGTTTACAGATTAATTTTTCTGTGAACTATCCCTTTAACTGTCTGTAATTTTTTGGAATATCTATCTTTTTAGACTGGGGAATGTTACATTCTCTTCTATCAAAAACAGTGACCCACTTCATTTTGAATTCAATTAAATTCATCAAATTCAAAGATTGAAGAAATAAATAGTGAAAAAACACTGTGACCCTAGTAGTTGAGGGTCGAAAGGGGAAGATAGGCACCAGGTCAGAGGTCAAAGTGGACACCAGCACTAGAGGCAATTGCAAAGCAGCTTTGTTCCAACTGATTTTTCTGTACACAAAGCCCTATGTTGTGCCTACTAAACCAATCAAATGGAAAGTTTCCAGACTCATTAATGGAATGAAAACTGTTCTTCAACTATTCTTCCAAATGAATTTCTTAAAACTGCAAAAATTATCACCCTTTAAAAAAAATACATATTGGTGGAAAAAGGTGAGCTATGAATTGGAAGGTCTTTGTCCAAAATAGAGTCGCCAAAGTACCTCTGAAGGGGGCTAAGATAACTGTTTTATTTAGAGGAATGGGGTGCAGCCATAATGCATTTACATTTATGCATTTGGCAGATGCTTTTATCCAAAGCGACTTACAGTACATTCAAGTTATACATTTTTACCATGTGCTCCCTGGGAATCAAACCCACATCCTTTGCACTGATAACGCAATGCGCTACCAACTGAGCTATAGAGGAGCCACTGAGCTATACAGGAGCCATAATGATGTATATAATGATGTC
Organism: Yasuhikotakia modesta; assembly: GCA_036877545.1. NCBI lineage: Eukaryota > Metazoa > Chordata > Actinopteri > Cypriniformes > Botiidae > Yasuhikotakia > Yasuhikotakia modesta. Next base: position 26,159 of record JBAJNP010001495.1, read on the forward strand.
ATTGTCTTGACATCTGCAAAGTTTTGATGAACATGGTACCCTTCTTCCAAAGGGTGTTGGTGATGGGATTTGGACCCATGGGTAAAATATTAAAAAGACTAATGAGAAAGGCCAAAAAAAGGCCCATTATGAAGCACAAAGTTGACCAAAGAACTTGTAAGCAGAAGGTTGCCAGGCTGATTCCAATGATGGGAGGTAGGAACTGATGTGTAAGTAAGGAATGCAGCTCCTAATTGCTCTTCCCTAGTGGAAAACACAGACATGTTTATTTGGATTCAAATTGGTTTGTATTGATATTGTTCGGACCATTGAGTGTGTTGTGTAAGATCAAAGCATGTTGTAATCAAATCTCTTAGCATCTGTTACTTGTCATCTTGTGAGAACATCTTTTGAATCTTTGCCCAAAGGTCTGTAATGATGAACCTAGAGCCTTTAGAAAAGGCTTTACACCTATAAATACAATATATACGACTATAACAAACGGAACAATGTAATTTATTAGACGCTTATTTGTTTAAACAGGATTAATCCTTGACTCTATTAGTAATGATGCTAAAACACACCAGATGTATTTTATGTCTCATTAATAATCTGTTATGTGGACAAAAACAAACGGTTCCGTGCAGTTCCTCCAATTCCCATACAAATCCCAAATGGGCTGGCTAAAACAGCTGCTAATTTATTTCAATAGCTTTCATGATGAGTAATGCATTGAATATGTTTTGTGTCTGCCAGGCTGAGAATCTAGGTCTCTTATAGGTTAATACTTGAGTCTTTCAGAAGACTCAATGTAGGCCCATCAAACCTTTTGGTAGAAATGTGAATCAACAGCTTTCAAGAATATTGAAAGCACAGGGAACCCTCTGATCTCACTCCTTTAAACTAATCCATCTAATTAAAATGTGTTAGCCTACTGGGTAACAGAATAGACCCCCACCCCACGAAACCCCCCACCCCCCCACAAACACACACCTCACCCTCAAACAGATTCGCCCACTACTTTCTCACACAGAACAGAGGGCAGATAGAGAATCAATCTCTTTTTCCATGCCACACACACAATCTCAGAACAGAGACAGAATTCATCAGATGAGCTCTTATCAGCTGTACTCTTGAATGGACCTCATCAACGTGGCCAGACTCTATGATATTCGATACGCTAAAGCTATCTTTGCTGCCACATGCGCACACATACGCCGACTTTTGTCATACATGTGCAATGAGGAACATTGCATAACTAAGATGTTCAAAGACCCTCTTGTATTATTCTATGAGACATCTTATATAGATCACAAGTCTTTAAAGCCAGTTTTAAAGCATGCAGTAATAGGAATTAGTAAATAAATAATTACTATAATGATGTTGTATAACCTGCAACATTATTCACATATGCCATATGATTTAAAATGAAATTATGCTGTAAGCTTTCCTGTAGCTCAACATTTACATTTATTCATTTGGCAGATTTTTTTTATTAGTACTAGTGCTCCCTGGAATCAAACCCACAACCTTTGCACTTCTAACGTTCGATCCCACGGAATGCAAGTACTGATAAAAAACAAATGTATACATTCAAGTCACTGTGAGTCGCTTTGGATAAAAACAACTGCCAAATGAATAAATGTAAATCTGCTGTACTGCTTTCAATAAAGGGAAAACATGTGTAACTGTCTTTGCATGAGTAAACATTATATACATGCTAGTAAACAATACTACGCTTGAATACTGCTCTAATACATTGAAACATCTTGTTGAGATTCTATAATGATGGCAATGCTGCCTTACTGTCTATATAAACAAAGACTCACAAGTCTGACATAATGCACCTTCCAGCTCCCCTAGAGCCCTAAACAATTTTATTAGCCCATAGAGAGTGTTGTAAAACTAAACTGCAATCATTTGGGCCTTGGGCTGATTGTTCATGAAATTTCTCGCAAGCCCATATTTAGCGGGCAAAGGGGAGTTTCTGTGAGCAGTTAGGCAGCAATGTGTGCTGGTCTCAGTGCACATTAAGGGAGGGGGATATTAGGTATCCTGTGTTATTAGTGGCAGGGACAAAATCCCTCTATATCAGCCCATTTGAGAGCATGCTGAGGGGATATATTATGGGATATTAAAGTATAATGACGGGCTACGCTGTTTGGGCCATGGGAAAGTGGTTAGCATGTCTCACTGTAGCCCACTAGCCCTAAGCCAGAACCGGGTCAACCTACCACATATAGTCATTAGGACGCAGGGGTAGAGGGGTGAGGAGGGCAGGGAGCTGGGGGCTCTTTTCAATCCAAACCACTTTACTCAGCAAAACTATCCCCTCACTACTCTATTTTCCTATTAGCCAGAATGACCAACCAATAGACAGATCCTGTCTGATCCAGTATGGTGGTAAGGTTGTTGCCATGCCAATGGAGCATCCCCATCCAGGGCTAAAGTGAGAGGAGGCGTATGGGAAACCAGGGAACCAAAAAACAACTGTACATAGTAAAAGGCAAGTGGATTAACCAGCATTTACAAAAGATTGAATGAATTTTAAAGCAAAAAGGCGTCTTATTTACTAACCACCTGCAAATACAGTTTAACCAGTGAGTGTCTGCTATGGTTATTTGTGTTTAAAATCACCCACAGAAATATAAATGGATACTTTTGTACAAGTGTAAAGTAGTTAAATGCATTTTTAGATTGAGTCCTGCTCAATTTACTGTACTCCAACCAGAGCATGAGACCTTGTTTCATTACATTCCTCTAAACAGTCTGTACTCTCAGTATATAACTGACCTCCCATTTAATGAAAGACCCCATTGTGTGCATGTATGTATGTGTGTGATGTTGAGTATTTGCATGTGGGTGGACTTATGCACATGAGAATGTATCAGTATCAGAGAAAATGTGGAAGAGCTGTATCAGTCATTACAACTGTCCTACGGAATTTGAAATTGAAAGGCATGTGAAAATAAGATCAGTGGAAAGAGCAATGCTGGTGATGCTGGAAAGCAGGAATGTTTTGGTATTTGGGGGGGATTTGAGAAGACATGGATTATGAATCACAGGAAATATGACTAAGGCATGCTAGAAATGTAATGGAATTAAAAATGTATTGCATTTTCTTAAAATGATTCAGGCCTTATTATTTTACTTGCTTAAAGTGTTCCGTTTAACATTATTTTATTCTAATTATAAACCTTGTAAATCCCGTTAAATTAACACAGGAGTTGTCATATGACAGCATTAGGGTCATGGTCTGGTTCGTTACCATTAAAAGTATTCCTATAGCTCAACTGGTAGAGCATTGCGTTAGCAGCACAAAGGTTGTGGGTTCAATCCCAGGGAATGCAAGTACTTCTAAATTAAATTAAATTCCTGGAATTCACTGTAAGTTGCTTTGGATAAAAGCACCTGCCAAATGAATAATGTAAATGTAAAAAGTGCCTTAGCATGCAGATCACACCAACCCAATGCTGTAGTTTCAACCTTCTCTGTGTTTCTAGTAACCCACTGCCTGAAGTTGAGGGAATTCAGAAGACACAATCCACTTATCCAGTTTTTATGCCCAACCCTCATAGCTTTTTAAACAGGTTTACATTTCAGACAAGACTTTGTCAAGCCTTGTCAATATAGTTCTTGCCAAGAACTTTCCTTTTCTAGTTAATATTAAAATATTCCAGAAGATTCATTCGGTTCTTTGCTGAAGTGAATTTAAATCTAAAGAAGGCTTTCAGCTGTGCTGTTCCATAACATTCAAATCTCCTTTTCAATTTCATGTGGCATAACACTGTTTGCGTGCTGAGGAGATGTACAGTCATATTCAGACACTTCAATGGGGAAAACACTAAGCTGGCCTAACATCTAAATCAGTCAATTATGTCGGCCTGTGGTGTAGGTGGATGCTTTATAAAGTGGGATCCCACTGAAAAGAACTCAGTTTTCACCTGAAGAGATTCCCAAATGTCTCTCTCTCTATATATATACTCTAAACTGTGAGAAAACTCTGCACCCTACGGCTCATGTATATTCATGGAAGGGGGGTCCTGTTCCTGTCTGAAAGAGCTTGGCCAGGCCTGTCGATCGTTTTGAGAAGCGATGGGGTGTAGCTTACTGGCAGCAATTGAAGTGCCTACAGATCCGATTCACATGCAAATGCAATCCTGACTCAAAGACAGTCTTAATTTAGCCAGCTTTCTGTGTGTGCCATCCCTGCTGATAGGGATGTGCGGCCCTGCACAGTGCTTGTGCTTTGTGAGCATTAAATGTAGATGAGCACCAGGCTGAAAAACAAAGTTTTAAGGAATGTGTTGTCTATAAGCCTGTTACTATACATTTATTACTATAAATTATTACATTTTTGTGATTTCTGGACCGTCTTTCTATACCACACTCGTCCTGTTTCTGCAACTCTTGAATTTGGACCTTGCCCCTATATGAACCTGAACTGATTGGGTGTCAAAAGCAGTTGCCGGGACAGACTTAGTGGGGTAGAAGCAGTTGCCGTGGTAGCAGCGGTTGCTGTGGGCACGGCTGATTACTAATCGAGGGCAGAAGAGGAGGAGAAGAGTGGTAAAGCCATTTGGGGGCTTTAACATATGAAAAGCAAGGGGGACTAGGGACCACTAAGGATGAGTCCAGGCAGGATGGCCTCTCTCCTTGTCAAATAAGGGAACTGATGGTGAAGCAGGGGGTGTGGAGGCAAGGGGTCAACAAAAGCCCTATTGAGTATGAATAAGTCCCCCACACTGTTAGAGACGGGGAATTCCTGTAACTCCCCACTGTGCTAGAATGACATGAAAAGATTACCACAACAGTAGAAGTTTCTAGTCTTGCATAAGCATTAGACAGAAACTTGACCCTTGATTTATACGATATGGGGCAACTCCTTTACGGTCAAGCAAAAGCCTCATTTGTCCATTTCTGCTCCACGGTTCAGAGTGCTTTTGGTTACTTTACAAACAGACCAGAGATGTCTTCTGAATGGTGAAAAGAGGATAATGTTGGAAGATCTACTTCATAATTGTATGCATGCATGAAAATACTTATGTTCACAAAAGAGTCCTTGTGATCTCATTAAGTGTGTGTGTGTGTGTGTACAGCTCTAAACCCAAGACTCCATTTCCTGTCTTTGCAGACATAATGACTTTAGTGCACTTATTTTGTGATTAGTTGTTGTGCTGGTTACCCCAACTAAACACCAGTAGACTTAGTATGTCTGTCCATCTGCAAAAGGTCTTACCTGGCTCAGCCCAGTACCTTTGTTTCAAAAGTTTGTGGAAAAACTTACACCAAAAATGTAAATGCCATTAATGACAAACTTTAATTTAATATCAAACTTAATTAAACATGTAGTGTTTTTTATGTTCAATGGCGCCTAATGTTTTTTAGAATGTACATGCTTCTCTTTCATTTAAGAATAGTCTACAATGACCACATCTGCCAGGCTTGAGACAAAAAAACAATAGGGATTGCTATTAGTGATGCTACTAAAGAACCCATTCTTGACCTTGGGCAAATATACAGACACTAAATGAGCATTTTCAACGTCTTTGCTGAATCCACAACAACTTGTCAATATACTATCCAAACCCACTGTCTTATCTCCCACTAAAAAAATTGTAATTGACTTGTAATTGTGGCTCCTTTTTCTGTGTTTAGTGTTGGAATGTTTATGCAGTAATGTTTCATGTTTGAGGGCAGTGTCCCATGATTTGTTGTATATTGTGCTGTGTAAGTTCTAAATTCTGCAATTCTGCTAATTGTTGGCTTTTAGTGGTGGATTATGGTAATGTAATGACGAGGGTGACAAGGGAAACATGAGGCGGATCCATATGCTGGGTTCTTTTGCTTTTATTGTGTGGCATGGTCGAACAGGCAGGGTCAAAGAAGCGAGCAAACAGGTACAGCAAAGGTAAATCCAAAACTCAAAGTCCAAATAACAAAGCAGGGGTCAGGGCAGGTAGCGAACATACAAAAACCAAAAAGGCAGCCCAGAGTCCAAATCCAAAACAGAAAACACAAGGCGAAGCAAGGCAAGGCAAGACTTCACAACTTCCTGTTTGGTTGGCCACTGTTTCATAGCCACCAAACATGAAGTTGCATAGAGGAAGCGGTAGAGGAAGCAGAGGGAGCGAATGCCAGGGATATTGGGGAAAGAGCTCCCTCTGCTGGCCTGGCAGAGGGAGCGAATGCCTGGGGTATTGGGGAAAGAGCTCCCTCTGCTGGCCTGTATTACAGTAACATTACAGTACATTACAGTAAACCTCTCACGTTCATACTTCATGACACATTATGGCTTAACACAAGAGAATACAAAACAGACTCAACAATTTAGTTCACCATCAGAAAAACACACACACAGTGGTGAGCTGGACGTGATTAGTCACATGGTCAGATTCCCTCCCTTTTTTATCAATTAACACTCAGAACGTGGGAAAGAAAAGAGGAAGAAATGTAGGGATTAAATAAGACAGACAGCAGCATATGCCACTACAACTTTTGCTCCCTCTCTCTCTTTCTCTGTCTCTCTCTCTCCCATGCTCTGTCTCTCTCTCTCACACACGCACATTTATCTCTCTGTCTGTGTGGATCATGTTTTATTACTCTGTCCCAAAAGTTCTGACAGAATTCCCTATAGCAGGACTGTTCCCTATCCAATATTTTTACATAAACTGACTATTAATATAAACTAAATCCATGACTCAGGCAGGATGTCCCAGCATTGTACACAGCATGTAAATTTCAGTAGGAAACACAGCAGGAGATGTTGGTATCTCCAACAGTCTTAACCATGTTCTTATGTTTAGAGTCCAAATATCTCAAATATTTATAAAATATATATAAATATATATGTATAACAATAATAATAAACATTTAGAAAATTATTTTACTCAGGGTTCTTCAATGGTAAAGACTGCTAAGCCATGGTTGATTGTGGCTCTGTTTAAATAGGAGGGAAACAGGTTGTAGCACAGAAACATCTCTCTTATTGTGGCACCCCAGACTACACTTGGCCTCTAGCATGGGTGTCAAATGCAAGCTCATGCACACTAATGATATTTAAACTTTCTTTAATGTCTTTGGTGTGTGTCAGGAATAATCAGCATTAATCAAATAAAAATAAAAAGTGACTCTTTACACACACACACACACACATACTGGAAAGGTAAAAAAAATGAAGGACAGAGAAGGAACCAAACAACAATAGCAATAGTTGAATATTGCTTTGTGTAATTATGAACACTTTATCCATATGATGAAACTGTAACCTGAAACCATATTGACCTAATTTGTAAACTAATTTGGACAAAATGTGTGCAAATTATACTGCTTTATAGTGCTCTAAAACATTTGCATCCTTTTATGATCTCTTTTTATTTAGGAATCAAAACAAACTGCTTGTGTTTTAGGAATCACAACTGTAACACCTGGACAGCAGAGGGAGCCCAAGCCCCGTGACTGTCTGTCTGCTCCCTCTGCTTCCTCTTTAGTGACTTCCTGTTTGCTGGCTATAAAACAGCATGCCAGCAAACAGGAAGTTGTGAAGAATTGTTTTGCCCTTCACCGTGTTCCCTGTGTTTCTTGGTATTCTTTGTGTTCTCTGTGTTTGGATTACCTGGTTTTGGATTTTGCTCTTCTTTCTGGTTTTTGGATGTTTGCTGCCTGCCTCAACCCCTGCTTTGTGTTTTGGACTGTGAGTTTGGATTTGTACCTGATTGCCCGTGTTTTTGACTCTGCCTGTTGACCATGCCTCAGAATAAATACAAAGGAACCCAGCACATGGATCCGCTTCCCATTTCCCTTCACACCCCACACATAACAACAACAAACTGCACAACAGATATTACTATTGGTTCAGAGGAAGTTAAACCGTTAAAAAAAGTTTTAAGAAGCCAGATCAAGAATCAGGTCCAGACATTCACCCTGCCAAATACACAGCCGCCCCCCTTCTGATGTCCTCCAAAAATGACAACATCCTCCTCCACACTTTCTGCCCCTATTCCTAAGAGACTTAAATCAACATCAGCTCTTTGAAGAGAAGAGGATTTATAATCATTTCATGGCTACATATTCAAACACTCCACAACCTGTGAAAAACATTTCAGAATTAATGTAGGTCTGATGTGGACACACTCACTCTTTGAAATGAAGAGTAAAGAGAGATAAAGGTGGAAATCTTGTCCCCCACTGGTTCAGAATGACACAGATAAGGCAGCTTTCTTCTTGAGAATGGCATGGATAAGAAAGAGAAGACAAATTAATGAGATGATGAGAGATGCTAAAGCTGCCAGCTTTGAGTCTGTTGATAAGAGGGGTCTGTTGATCTTAGGGAAAGAGGCGCCTCAACAACTTTATTATACAGTTATAAGCTCTAAGTGATTTTATGTAAATACCAATTCAGTCAGTAGTTTAACATTTTGCCTTAAACGACACAGACAATGACATATGATCAAGTGTGCATATAGTTTTAAACCAACTTTTAAACCAACTTTTTTAAACCAAGTTTTAAACGTTCTCTTTCTTTTTACAGCAATAGTTTTGATGTTGATTAATTTGATTTAAATTTAAATCTTAAATCAATCTTAAATCAAATTGATTTAAGATTGTTATCAAAGCAACTTTATTTCACTCCTCGTCTGATGCCTCATATATAAAAAGTGATGTGATGTGATCTGTTTGTATATGCTAAAATCCATGCCAATTTTCAAATTTATTGAAATGGTTTTGCATAGTGCATGGCACTATGTCAGATTTTAAGCAAGTGTATATTCTTTTTGTTATGGCATAGTCAAAATACTACAAGTAATTAGAAATCTAGGCAGTAACAGTATGTAATATAATAAAATCTCAATATTGAGAATATTATGCTGCTAAAGCAAGTTATAGTAAGTCTTTGGGGGTGAACTATCCCTTTAAGAGTTTTTTTAAGATGATTAAACTTGGATGCAACTACATAAAGACAATATGAGCAACTTCACTCAGTCTGTTATTATTGTGACGTAGTCAACATTTTAGTCAGCTTTACAAACAAACAGGAAATTGGTTTTGTAATATGTTTGGTTGTGTTGGTTTTAATATAGATGATGTTTGGGCCCTCATGTTTCAAATCAAAGAGACGAATCCCAGTACACAAAACTAAACAACAAACAACTCTGTTTGTATGCTGGTAACAGAAGCATCTGGGGTAACAGAGATAAATGAACCAGACTGTAAAGCAGATTAATAGTCAGATTTATATAATTCCTGACATTCATGAAGAAACCCTGGGAACTTTTTATATTTCATTGAATGATATAAGAGGCCTTTTTGACTTAATTGGCTTCTATGCACTATATGCAGGCATATAAAGTATGCAGGACCATGCACAACACTTAAAGTAACTAATGTCATAGACACAAAAATGTAATTATTTATTAATTGAAACAACTTTAGATATATAAAACATTGAAATAATCTAATTATGCAATCTCAATAAGGCAGCCACTATGAGGTAAAATAATACAGCTTGACAATAATACATGTCGCTGACAATGTTTTTATCATGTATGTATGTGTCACACTCAGACTTCCAAAATCCAGTTGTGAATGCAAACAGAAAAGTTTATTAGAGATTACAAACACAAACAAGGGGCTGCCAGAGTATGCAAACAATGGAGGCAGCTCAGAGCAGGTACTGACTGCAAATGCAAAGAAAATATCCAAACAGGTTAGAGCTCAGCACAGCAAACCACAAGAACTTGCCCAGGCACAGATTCACCTAGGACAGGGGAGCACCCCACGCAGCAGACAAAACCAGGGAACAGGCTAAACAAAGACAGGGTGTTAGCAAACAACGATCTGACATCAGCTACAAAGGCAGCAAGACAGATATAGGAAGTCACAATAGACATCAGGTGCTGTAGCACTAATTAACTCGTCAGCCCACATTGCTAAGCAACGCTGACAAGCAATTAAGATGACCCATTAAGTGACACAAACACACAGAACGGACACCCAGACCCAAGAACCATGACAGTATGTGAATGTATATCACTTTAAACAAATTTCTTTACAGTACCGTTTATATAAAAAATATAGGTTGTCAGAACATTTTCCTAACATTTTTAATAAACTTTTTAAATGTCTATTTTTTGTTATAATGTTATTGTTTGTTATAATGTTTAAATTCCGTGTGTTAAATGGTTCCATTAACAATTGACTGAATAATGTTTTTGATATGTAACAAAGCGTTTCACAAAGGTTAGTGGAGCAACTATTTTAATAACTTTGAGAGAACTTGCCAATGTTCTGAGACAGAGCTCTCTGTGAGCTCGGTTAGGGGTTCAACTATTTTACAGTGGACAATTTACAGTGTGCGTGCAGTGAGTTTTAACTGTAATGACATATCTCCCAGCATCATCTCTGAGGGATTGGTAAGCAGAGAATGGCTTGTAAATTACAGCATGGTTTATAGAAACCAGACTCTATTTATCCCCACCATGTGTTGTTGATGAGCACGCCCCCTGAATGTTGACCCCTACACCTCTGACCCTCTTATCACAGTCCCTGGGCTCTGTCTTCCCTGTCTCTCCAGTGACCTGCTCTCCTGTCCAGGATTTCACAGGCAATAAAGCGGGTGGTGGTGGCTCAGTTCAGGTCCAGGTGGAGCTTTTCTCTGAACACTGGGCTGACCTCACAGATTTCACAGATATATAACACTCTATTCTCTTTGCTCTCACCTTCTTGCTTAGATCTTTAACTACAGAGAACCTTGCACATGAGAACACATGGATTAAACAAGGTTAACCCATGAGAAACAGCTGTGTAAAGTCAAATTAACTGAACATTATGAATCAAAAAGATTTAACTGCTTACAGAAATGTTCTTTGGCAATGCCATGATACAATTATCACAACATTTTTACCTTTCCTAATTCTTGTTCAGTACTATTAAACACTGTAAAATATGTTGAAGGGTTGGGGGGAATACACAAAATGCTTTAGTTTGCTTACAAAACAGTGGGGAATGCTGCACTGGATTGTGTTAACAAAGAACATTTATGTAAATCTTTCTCTTCATCTCCACTTCCACATTCCATATTCTCCGTTTCTCCATAGAATGTCTGAGTGGAGAACTGACTAGGCCTCTTTCACAGAGGATTCCAAAAGTCTCCAGAACCTGAACGTCAAATTTCAAAAGTCAACGTCCCCCCTTTGCCAGTGCTTCTAATTGGACTTTAATCCAGCTTATTATGTTAATGGAGTGTTCACATGAACCCTGTTTTGCTAATCATATTCTGTTAACCTTTTTAACAGTCAACAAATGAACAGAAGGGTGCTTTTACTGGCCAAATCAAAATGAGGAACAGATGCCAGCGTTAAAGGGTAATGCTTAGAGGCCACAATAACATTCAGTGGACATACAGCATATTAATGAAATTTATTTGGAAACGAAGAGCTTCCTGACTTTTGACCGATGATTTAGCATGACAGGCTAAGATGACTAGCATCAAAGTGTAATGAACAGGGTGAAACTTAGGTTGACTGGACAAATGCTGCACCTGGCCAAACACCTGTTTCTGATCAAAACAGAATTATTAATTTAACTGAAATGCATTTTGTTTTTGATGACATTCTTTAAAAATAGCCACACCAATCAAAATACAGTCCACGAATCACATTATGGCATTCATCTCTAGAAAGACCAACAATATGGCCAACAATACAGCCAATCAGTGACCTCCAATGATAAAATAAGACCTGTGCCATCTTATACTGCTAAAGGCCATTGGTAAAATTAACTGTTTTCTTCATTTATCTAATCACAGCATGTTTGCTATAAACTTTGATCTTTAATCAATGTGTGGGTTTAAAGCTTCTCCAGCTATAATTATCACGTCGTCTGGAGTCATTTATCATTGACGTTGCTGGTGAATGTGTCGTTTGTCTACATTCGGAATGACAAAGAAAACATAAGACTAGCTGAAAGCTAACTTTATCAAGCACAGTCATAATATAGAAACCATGTGTGTTGAATTTGCTAAAGTGTCTAAGGGTGAACTCCAATTACTTGTCAACATTGCGGCCCATGTGACAGAGGTAACAGAGACTAACAGAGCAGGCTGCCCAACAACTTGACTGGGGTCAGAGGTCAAATGTCGAAGGGCGACAAAGAAAAAGCTGTCTTGCAAGGACTTGCATGTGTTGGTAAATATTATTCTATGCAAACATCTGGAAAACACATCATGGATTATAATGATACAGTACACGGCAAACATTGATTTTCCATGCCTTATATTCACATTAGTCACAATCTATCATCTTACCATCAGAGCGGTAATTTACTCAAGCCTGTGCAGGATAACTGCGTTCTTACTGCTGAGTGCCTGTAAACAGGGGCTAAGTGCTGAATGTGTATTGCTATTGGAGGAAACTCAATGTTCTCTTAATAACAGTACAGCACGGCAGAGCCACAGGCCCCAGCAAATCTCATGAAGATTGCATGCATGCACTAATCTATAAATGAAGCAATTATCAGTCAATCAGCAAAACATTAAATCATTGTCAAGAACAACATGACAAAATAAAGCCTTTGAGGTTTTAGTTCATTTATTGGTTAAAGTTTAGTAACTGAGAATTTGTGGGCAAGCTTAGAAAAATGCAGTAACTAACACTATGCTGTAAAGAATAATGCTGTGCCATAATTATTTAATTGCTGAATAATTAATGTGTCAATCAGCTTAATAAGTCTTTTACTTGTGCATGCATGCAAACTATAGAGTGTGTGGGTTTATTTCTGCCTGCAGATTTGTCTTCAGGTACAGCTAGTTATTTGGACAAAACATCTCTTTGGGAAATATAATTTTTTTTTATAAAAATATAAAAACTTTGTTTATTCAAACATTTGTTTTTAGTAGTTCAGAATTATGAAAATTATGATTTTTTATGTGTAATGCTATTGTTTGGTTAGTGTGCACTAATAATTATTAACGTTGTATAAAACAATAGATAAGCAAACGTGTGTGTGTATAGCTGCAATGATACCATGTTGTGTTTAATTGAGAAAACACAAAGACCATGCACAAAAGCATTTTGCAGAAGTGTGTAAATGAGGTATCCGTTGCTCAATGGTGAAATATTGCATAATGGAAGACAAGTGCAGACAAGCATGCATGCATACCAGACAGCTCTGTACAAACTAAATCATGTGTAGTGGATATGCAAGTGACGGGGTGGAAAAGCTTGGTCCACAGCTGACAGGACACGACACTTCCTCATCCTGAGCCCCCAAATGAGAAAGAATGCGTGAAAATGCACAATGCACAATGCCAGCACTTTACAATTTGCTATTGGCCCTACAACAGGCACAACAATGTTACATTTAAACATCCCCAATGTGATGGACCTTCAGAAGCAAGATTAGGCACCCCTGATTTTCATGCACTTTCATAAACCTGCAAAAAGTGATTCACTAAAACAAGTCAAAAACTGAGGACAGTTAGGACAGCAAGTTTGATTTACCTGGCAATATTATTACAGAGCTTTACCACATTGTAACATTATGTTGATACTGCAAAAGCAAAGTTAGATAAGTTAGTAGCATTGCTATATTTAGTTGTCATTCCCCAACACAAGTTTTACATACTAAGATAAACCTACTGCAGAGCATTCAGGCAGTGAGGTACACACATCCACCCACACATACAGTATACATACATAACTGACATTAAACTCAGAACTGTTCCAGAATCACATTCTACGGTGCATAAAAGCAAAAACCAGGCAGGCCCATTGTTTGGGAATAGGGGTATTTAGCCCATTTTAGGGACCCAGGTGTATTGTACAAGAAATGGATGCTTGCATGGATCATTTCATAACCCTAAGCCTCTATTCTAAAGCAATTTTCTCAACCATCACATTCCTGCAAAGCCACCATGGCTGTCATTGCATATTCTGAACAACAGACTTTAAAGTCAGAGCAATTGTGAGTGGGGTTATAGAAACACAGAAACCGTTTAAGTTTCCCCTCACAGTATCCTGCTCTGACTCACACAAACAGAGCAGGAGACAGAATCAAGAGGGAAAAACCTTCATGTGGGGTGCAAGGCAGCCTAAATATAGATGCAACAGTCAGTCCTGATTTACAGATATTATGAAACACATGCGTGTACACACGTACATGCAAATAAACAGACACTCACACATAGAAATTAAGTACAGTTTTGCTCATTTAACTAAATAAAGTTAGATTACATTACTAGCACTTGGTAACAGATGGATTTCATTATTCTTGGGCACATAAAATGCAACATGGAGAAATGTTAAACAGAAGGAGGGAAAAAGAGTGTGTATGTTTTTAATTTGATGTATGAAATGCAAGAAAGTGAAATTCTGCCATACTCATGTAATTTTAAACCCATTGCCTTACATTTCTTTTATGAAACACAAAAGATCAATTCTTGAAGAATATTCTGCCTAAGACCCAAAGTGACAAAATAAAAGTATGACAGAGTGACCTGTTTTTTTTAATGAAATATTTCTTATTTAAATGCATATTTTATGTTTTGTGGAGGAAACACCAAAAGTCTTTAATGATATGAGGCAGTATATAATGACAGGATTTTCAGTTTTGTATGATCTATTCCTTTGGACAGCAATTCAACCGGCACACATACAGCACAGCCAAAAGCAGCATGAGAAAACAGTTTTGACAGTCTTTACTGGAACCTGCTAAAATCATTCTGACATGCCAATCCAAAATCATTTGGGTGAAATAAGAAGACCAGAGATAAGATAAAGCTTTTATCAGCTTGTTTATTATAGGCTGGATTCTCTGTACAAATTACACCTATTAAGTTTACACATGGTTGGCCTGTCCAACCTGTGGCACTCAATGATTTCTGAACTCTAAAACAGGTTTTTTGAATCGCTGTGGGCTGCCATCTAGGCTAAAAAAGAGAGAGAGAGCAAAAAAGAGAGAGAGAGCAACTGTTATTATTGCTTGTGTTTTTCCACTGAAGCGAAGTTCACAGGTTCAGCAAAGTATTTGTGCTCAGGAGGACCCGAGGAATGAAAAACACATGGCGATTACATTTAGGTTATTTGACTGTTCTTAGCAGCGCTTCAGAATGTTGTTTCACATTCACGTTCCCTTTTTTAATAACAAAATAAGGATTTTAAAAGACCTTCCTGTAGCTCAGCTGGCAGAGCATTGTGTTAGCAGCTTAAAGGTTGTGGGTTCAACCCTAGGGAATGCAAGTACTGATAAAAAAGATTTATACATTGAATTCACTGTCGCTTTGGTTAAAAGTGCCTGCTAAAAAGATTTTTTTTCTTTAAAAATTAAGCCCCTTTGACTTTAGGTTGTAATTGGAAACACTATTTTAAAGAGAGAGGGTAAGAGTTTTTTATAAATGCATCTTCATATGCTTTTAACGTGTTTAACACATGCACAGATCAAGTGTGACTGTGTGAGGTAGCGACCATTTACTTCACCAAATGTCTCTTATCAAGGCACCCCCTCTCCAACACTTTCTTTATTTCTCCATCATCACCCCAATGTGATGGATGAGGAGGATCAACAAGACCTAAGATGGCTTCATTTATCTTCTCTTTCTTTCTCCTGTTTCTCCTCATGTTCCCACGGCCAGGTCTAATTAATGTGTTTAAGATGTGTGCTGTCCATGCTGTGTTCTTCTGAAGCATATCCCTCCCTGAGCTTTTAGTTAAGTGATACAGCATGGATTTAGTGGTAATGTCAAATTTACGAACTGGTTCCTTTGTGTATATATAAGGTCATACCAGCCCTTAAATTAATAAAATTAAAAATTACATTTCTGAGAGAACTGTTTCTTTTACAACCCTACCCACAAATCCAGGAACAAATAACTGTTACTATTGTAACATTACTATTGTTTTGATACTCACACCACTTTTCTTATGCTAATTAACCTGAAATATGCACTTTTTTTCTAGACCGCTGGGTTAAAACCACTCTACTGCTGTGATTCAATGATTAATTTATAATTCATACCACACCCTGACCACATACATTTACACATAAACACACACAGTTCACTTAGTCAGATAAGCAAATGGACTTCTGACCACAGAATGACTGAAGTTCCCCATCAGCCCGGGTGTTCTGACCACCCTGATATAACCACACTAAACTGCACCCACAAATCACAAATGCCCACCCAGTAAAAAAGACATGACAGTAAAACACCCAGTAAAAAGACATGACTGTATGTTACACATGTCCTTTAATTTCTCTGTCTGGTAAGACTGGTCTTATATCTCATTTCTACTTGTATAAGAGTGTTTTTACAAATGGTCACCACAACATTTAGATGATTTGATATCATGTAGCCTGTAACATTTTATTGTAGACTTTAATATCTTGGCAAATATGAGCACAGATTAAGACCATTGAGATCAACTTTGAAACATAAGATTACAAGAATGATGACCCTTGAGCCAACACTATTTCTTTACCCTCCACTTACTCTCATTGCTATCAAGGAGACCCTCGGATTCACACGCAATGGCAGAGATTTTTGTGAATGACAGGATGCATGTTCAGTGAAATCTTCATTCATAAACTTACTTCATAAACTACAATCTTAGTATTCCTGGTCAGTTTTATTAATATACTGTACATACTTAAAATAAACAATATAGATTTGCCAAAAACATGTATTCTATTTCTGTATTATACATGTTTAATAATTTTGCTGTTCCCTTTCAGGAACTCGAGCTGCGTCGAAACGCTATGGGAACGCTATCAGCTTTTATGCACTCTGATACAGGTGTCTAATCACAAATTGGGGGGCGTGTCGTCACAGGTGAAGGCATGACCAAGAGACTATAAAACGCACATGCAAAACGCTGCTCGGGTTAGCTTTGTTCATTCAGCGAAGCGTTCTGTTACATTGTCTGTCCTTTGTCACTCGTTAGCTTTTGTTGGAAACTTTTTTCAGCGAAGACCAGGAGACTTGGATTTCCTTGAGCAGTAGTCTTTATTGTAGATCAAATCAGAGCATGCTGCTCGGGCGCTGCAGTCATCAAGTCCMACTAAAGTTAACATACATCACATTTATATCCATTTTGAGGGGCGGTCCCTCAAAATGGAGAACAAAGCACCAAATTGACAACAAAGCATGTAAGATGTAATCACCCCCGACCCTAGTTCCAGTCATTGCTCTCGGGGATCCTGAGCAAATGGTCAACCACTCTCAGGAAGGGGGCATCAAAAGGTAGC
>JBAJNP010001495.1:43428-60848 GCA_036877545.1 Yasuhikotakia modesta
GGAACAGGCTAAACAAAGACAGGGTGTTAGCAAACAACGATCTGACATCAGCTACAAAGGCAGCAAGACAGATATAGGAAGTCACAATAGACATCAGGTGCTGTAGCACTAATTAACTCGTCAGCCCACATTGCTAAGCAACGCTGACAAGCAATTAAGATGACCCATTAAGTGACACAAACACACAGAACGGACACCCAGACCCAAGAACCATGACACTTACTGTTGACCACAAATATTACTATATGTTACAGGAACATAGTTAATTCACACATTGTTGAAATGGCTCTGAAATGGCTCTGTGTTCTCAAAGAAGAAAATGTATCTCAGCTTCTCTTTCATAGCTCAAGAGATTGAATGAAGTTTACAGTTTAGGAATCATTCAGGAATCAGCTTTGTTTCAGATGTTGTTCTTAAAATTCTTTAGGAAAACAGTAGTGATAAGTTCTGCACAAAGTGATAAGTAGACACAAAAAGAGTGTTTACCTACAGCAAAATAACTTCTTATCAATTTTAGGTTGTAAGCACATTTTCTAAATGTTTCTAATAAATAACAGAAATAAAGGTTATTTTGAATGTTCTAGGAATGTTCAGAAAACATTTTTATACATTGTATTAATGTTGTTGCTTGGTTATCATTTTTGAATCATTTGTTCTACCAACAATTTAAGGATAAAATATATAATTTTTAAAATTATATATCTTTGATAAGTCTGAAACAAAAAGATTAAGTCAGGGCACATAATGAAGACTTGTCTAATGCAGAGCTTTTATACCCAATAGAGCAATAAGGCAGTGCTTTCCAATAGCTTCATCCATCAACAAAATTCTTCCAATGTCATGTGGAAATCTGGAAAAAGAATGAGCAGGCTATATAGCTTCATGAAACTCGATTTTCTCCGTCCCATAGGTTTACTGTCCTAATGCATCGAGTTACAGAGGAACGTTTATCCCATTGCTGCCACCGGTGGTTGGTGGAAGGTGGGTTCGTTTTTCTTCTCCGAGTGGGAGGATTCAGGATGTCAGCTAAAATGTGACAGAAGCGATGGGACTCTGAGAGAGTAAAGTAACACTTACTCCACGACGACAAGAAAAAAGTTTATCAAGCGAGACTAATATAAAATAAATCACGACAAATGGCGACGCAGGTATGTAGTTTATATAATTGTGTCAGATATTACTAATGGGAATTTTATATCGGGTCTCATACTGCTTGACGTTTAAGTCATTTAATACGCTTCGTGAAATTTGGTGTTTAAATATTCGGTAACACGTAAATCTGGATAATCTTTCGCAATTGCATTAAACGACAGCAAACAGACGTAGGTTAGTTTATTTTCTCTCATTGTAAGCTATTCCTATTCCTAGTAGGTATTTAAGTATATTTGTTTTTAAGTTCGATAACAACTTCTGTTTCGTTATTTTTTTTCTTTATCGTGCAGCCGAAGACTGTAATACCATTGAGTGCATGAAGCCAAACAAACACATTCTTCACCGTTTACCCGACCGTCTGGGAAATGTGTTCAACATTAAGTTAATTCAGGACAGATGAGTGCATAAAGTTAAACGTAATGAAACCTTCGCAACGCTGTATACGCAAACGACACAGTGGCTGTGTTTAAAAAATAATTGTGGCTGCGCCCCCGAACCCTGCGTTAAGAAAGGCATAAGTAGCACCAAAATAATGTTAGCTCACTGGGTTTTGAAAAACAGCCAGTATATGGAAAGAGAAACAGGAGAAGTCAATCAAACTATTTGCATTCTTACCCGTCGACACAGGCCTCCAGACGAAGATTGTCATGAGCTGAAAATAAGGTAGGTTGTGACAGCCTAACAGGCAGATCTAATAACTGTGGCACAGCAAGCAAGGCTTTACTTACTTTTGTAATGTGACCAGTTCATGTTTATTAGAATTTTAGGGTTAAAAATGACCAAAGCAGCAAACAGAGTCAAACATGTCTGCTGTATGTGCTTACGGTAATATTAATATGATATATTTATGGTCTGAAAATGGTTTCCTGCATTAATAAAATATTCTGAACTATAAAAATATTCTAAAAGTATCATGTATTATTATTATAAATACAATAATTGTTATTCTATTAAAGTATGTCTGCCATCCATCTCTCTCTTATTTCTGTAGTATTCTGACCTGGAGAAAGCCATTAACACCTTGGTCACAAACTTCCATGCTGCTTCCTCTGAAAACCGGCCTACGCTGAAGATAGATGAGTTTAAAAATCTTCTCTCCTCCCAGCTGCCAACCTTTGTCAAGGTACAATACATGTTGTCATATTTTTTAACATGTCACACTAAGTCTGTTATCTAGCATTTCCATAGTATATTGTGTTAAATTGAAGTTTGTAAGGGGTTGATTAGTTTAATGGAGAAGGGTTCTCAAACTTTTTGCTCTTTAAGGAGGTGTGGTCTGATTACACAGATCAATTTGAACTAAGCCAGAAGGCTCCATTGAGGTAGCAAAATGTCTGGTAGTGACTTGAAAGATATTTCTCTGGGAGTTAGGCTGATGCAGTATCAGGTCATGTTATGGCAGGTCTCCTACAGCTTAAGGAAGAATATTCTAAGATGGTTTTATTTTTGTTCCAGCTGAATGAAGAGCAAATGCTATTGAGTATTTGGCACAATAGCATGTGAATACTCCACCTCTGTTCTTTAATGTGAATATGAATCTGTTCACAAATCATGTACTGACATCAACTTTAATTGACAGCTAAACTTTATCATTTACAGATAATATTTATTGAAACAAAATTTTATTAATGCCCATCTTGTATCTAAATGTAACAAAAAAGTTATAATTATATAATTATGTTCATTATTATGTATAATTAATTACTTGCAATATTAATGAATTAATTAAATTTAAATTAGTTGTTATAATTTATTTATTTTATGTATTTTAAATTACAGCACGTTTTTAAGACACCTGGGAATACTTGTTACATAACTGTACACACAAGCGTCTTGGTGACCTATAGCCACCAGGGGGCGAAAGAGTGAAGTTTTTTTATGCAAAAGGAAATAATACTCTGAAATGATACACACCAACACTCTCTTTTAATCTAGTCTGATCATTTTGGACAATTACTGAAGCAAATGGGTGTGAAAGATGGAGAAGGCATCAGCTTCAAAAACTTCTGGAACCTGATCCAGAATTTGGCCACCACCCAGCATGGTCTTCTCAGCCACG
This sequence comes from Yasuhikotakia modesta, assembly GCA_036877545.1. NCBI lineage: Eukaryota > Metazoa > Chordata > Actinopteri > Cypriniformes > Botiidae > Yasuhikotakia > Yasuhikotakia modesta. The sequence goes on from JBAJNP010001495.1 coordinate 46,640, forward strand.
AGAAGTTGTCAAAATGCACCTGCCTGTTGCTATGAGCTGCTGACTTCAGTTGCATCTGCCATCAAGACCTGGTCTATCCACATCTCTGCATTTACCTAAAACCACTTCTCTCAACAATCATCTCTCAACAAAACACCATTCCAATTTAATAGTTGCCACATAAAAAGTAAACACACTTTGTACATTAGTATGTCTCTACATGAGTTGTTTTTGCAGTGTATTGAGCCATTACAGCCAACCTGTCTTCCATCTGTGTCTTGGATAAATCAAATAAATTTTAACATGACAAAATAACCGGAATGGAATTATAAGGAATGAATATATAAGTACATGAAACATGATTGAAATGTTTATACTTTGTATTACTCTGTAAGGATTATATGGTGTGTGTACTTTTTAGGGTATTTTTTACTGTGTACTTATTACAATGTTAATGATAACATATAACATTGCCATAGTAGTCCAAAACACGTTTCTCAAGACGCAGACATAAACTGATTTGTTATGGACAATTATTTATATTTTGTGATTTTTGTTTATGGCAAAAAACATTAACCTTCTGAATTATTGTGTAATAAATTTACATCAATTTTCATCACAGTCCCTTTTAAATTATGATTTTATTTTCATAGTTCTCAGAACTGTGCTGAATAAGATGCATAAGCGTCAATAACTTTTAGTCATTGTAGCTTTCCCATATTTGCAGCATTGAAATGTGTGAAGTGCTGATATCATGCACACCAGTTTGCATGCATTTCCTTTTATGTTGTATTGTGCTGTGCATTCTCTGCTATTAAACAGCATACAATTGGCAGTTTCCAAGTCATAACAGCTTTTCACACATTAAATGTTAAATATTTTTCTTCACTACAAATTTCTGTCAAAGTAACCAGATACTGCGCTTTGGGGTGTGCAAAGTGATAAAGTATTTTTCTCATCTAGTTAACCCACAATGTGCATTTACCTCTGCAATATTCTGGTCCAACCAGTATAGCTTCCATCAGGGTAAGCAGGGACTCATTTTAGCTTATATCAAACTCTTGCTGCCATCAGCTGATGGAGCAAAATTATACAACAGATGGAACTAGTTTTACTTACCATCTACTATTTTGGCCTTCAGCCGAACAACAGAATGCAGGCAGAATACTTTGACACTATGGGATTAATGCATCATCCAGCTGTCTGGGTTGTTACCTGTATGTGTCCCTTATGGCATATCGGAGTGCCTCCCTTACCCTCCCACATCCATGACCACAATGGTCCAGATGTATGATACTAATTCAAGAGTACTGGTGAGTTTCATCTACTTACCTCCTGCTCTTCTCCTTTGTGTTCTGTTCTCAGCTTTTGATCTTACATACCTTTATATCTTTCACCGTCTCTGCCCTCCTAGATTCTTGAAAGCTCTAGGGGGCTCTTTGTTCCAAAGTTTTGGAACCTTGGCTTCATTCACAAGATGAGATTACCTTTTTGCGCTTGTCCACATTGATAACATTCTAAAGTCCCTCTCAGAAAATATAATCTTTGTAGCACCACTGTGGACACCAGGTTCTCAAAACCAATAATTGTTAATTCCATCAAGCCTTTGTACAATTTTGGGGGTATAATAGAATGTCCAGAGAGTGTACAGATAAATCCATAATCTTTGGTCATCCATATTTGACCAAATCCACCCGGTTACCCTGGGAAAACAACTTCTATGCTACCTAGGGTTTACCCATTTTTTATGAAAAAAAGAAATGTCTCAGGTTTCAAATGTAACCCTAGTTCCCTGAAGAGAATGAGATGCTGCGTCAAAATGCTATGGAAACACTACCAGCATTTATGCATCCTGAACATGTGTGTCGAGTCACTGATCACGAGGCATGATGTCACAGACGGGGTGACGTCATGACCAGGAAGCTATAAAGGCATGTGCTACTCAGGTTAGCTTCAACCCTGAAAGAAATGAGCGCAGGCAGGAGGTGCCTGAGGTGTGGATCGTGACGCAGCATCTCGTTCCCTTAAGGGAACCAGGGTTACATATGTAACCTCAGACTGTCTCTTTCAGGAACTCCCAAGCTGCGTTGAAACGCTATGGGAACGTGATGCCCACACCACCATAGCGAAGGGACCCCTGCCCTATGTCAAGTCCAACTTAGGGAGTCAGGACAGAGGTAGTAGGCCAGAGGCCAAGGCTGTAAAATCTGACGAAGGACAAGGGAGAGGACCATCTGGCACCTGCAGAAGGGCCTTAGAGGCCGCCATATCTCAAGTAGAGTGAGCCTTGGTTCCCAAAGGAGGGGGAAGTCCAATGGACTCATAAGAGATATGGATTGCCTCGGCAATCCAACAACTAAGCATTTGTTTAGAAGCAGACTGGCCCCTCTTGTGTGGCCGATAAATGTAAATCAGAGATCTCAGACATCAAAATGAGGAGCACATAAAGCTTGAAGTACTACGGCCAGGTCCCAAGGAGGGACTCGTGCTTGTACTTGAGGCCTCAGCACACCAGAGGAAACGTATGACCAAAGGGTGTCTACCCACTGAAAATCTCTCAATAGGGATGTGGTAAGCAGAAACCGCCCCCACAGAAACTTTCAGGGTGAAATTACGCCTTAAATCATGACTAGAAAACTTCCAGAACTGTACCAACAGGGCAGTTGACTGGGTGAAATTGGTGGTCTCTAAAACAAGGAGTGAAAGTTTCCACTTTAGGCCACATAGTTTCCTCGTAGAGGAGTCTGCTTCCACATTGCATTGACCGAGATATAAGCTGCCCTCAGTGAGCGAAGCTTCCCCTGTGGCCAAATCAGGATCTGGTGTGCCAATTTGCAAAAAGGGCACGACCGCAGACATCCCTGGTGGTTGATGTTTGCTATCACCCCTGTGTTGTCTCTCAGATTTGGGAGAAAAAAATTAGAGCCTAAAGCACAGCAAGCATTTCCAGGCAATTTATATGCCAAGAAAGATGACAAGGCTCCCAAAGACCTCCTGAGCGCAAAACCTCAAGAACTTCCTGTGCTGAGGAAGGATGGGAATGTTGAAGCAAATGCTAAGGCGGGACCACCTCAATGACCTCCTTACTTAACAGAGAAACTACTTCTTGTTCCAAGACCAGAGCATGCGCTGGGCCCACCAGGGTGGGGAGGACCCCTCTGAACGCTAGTGGGTGAGAATCCAATTGAATTGTGTAACCTAGTTCTAAGGTACGCAGGACCCATTGGGATACACCAGTAGCCATTTCTTAGGGGCTTTTTTCTTAGGGGAAATTTTTTAGGTGTGCTCGAGAGGGCCCTGGGGAACTGCTGGGTTAAACAACCAGAATGACCCCTGGGGGGTCCTTAAAACATAACAGGGCTTCTATAATTGGGTACATGGGAGGGGCTGCTCCCATCTAACAGCCCCCAGGGAATGAGAGCGACGGGGGAGGAAACGCAGAAGTGTCTCTGCTTGCTTGCATGTCTCCTGGGAGGAAAACCCTGTCCTTAAATTTAAGATGGCACAGGGTGAGCCATAGATGACATCCTGGGAAATATCAGCTGTTGTTTAACTTTGTCACATCCTCAGACCTAGCCACTCTCATTCATTCCTGAAGCAGTTTGGCCTGGTAAGCTTGCAGCACACCCATAGTATACAAGGACATGGCGTCCTGAGCTGCCACCATGCAGATAGCAGTGCCAGATAGCTAGCAAGCATCTGTTTAGCCCAGGCTATAGATTCATATAGATTCGTATGCTCATTAACCCCTACCACATTCCGATACAATTGGGAGGCAGGACTAGAAAGGCAAAAAGAGTATGGCATATTCCAGGAATTAGAGGCCTCCATATGGAAGTCAGGAAAAAAGGCAGGCTCCAGCGTGGACACAGATTGCTGCTGAAAGCTTTCAATGTCCTACATCTCCATTAATGAAAGGGAGGAGCTGATCCCTTTCCCTGGGAGGAAGAAACCACAGAGCATGCTTCTGTACCAAATAAAAAGGAGGACCTGATGGGAGAAGAACGAGATAATGACAAGCCCGTCTCAATTTCCTCAAGTCCATCTGCAAACCATTCAAACGCCTCAGTGGAAGCAGGAACAACAATGCAAGGGATGATAGCGAGGGTTCCGTCCTCAAAGAAAGCCCTCATGGAGCGAGCACCCACATGCTTTGATTCCTGTCTCCAGTGTGAAGAGTGAATGCTCTAAATTCACACAACTGTCTGCTCACAATGCAGACAGCCAGCCCCCTCAAGAGCTGACTAAGCGTGCTCTGCTCCTAAGCAAACAACACATAGAGAGTATCCCCACCCAAAATAATACACGGACAGAGAGGAACAAACACTTTTTGTCTTACCCTTAGCCAGTGGCATTCTAACTTAAATGCTTTCCCTCCTTGGTCTGAATACATAGAAAGACAAACAATCAACAGACAATTGGACATAGAGCACTTCGCTGAGTAATCAGGTACACAGAGGACAACAATGTACTCAAAATCAAACAATACCATACACACTTAAAACTCAATTACATTCAGAGAAACCAAGGGACACTCCAAAACAGATAATAAATGGAAACAATTTTTTTTAAACATAACTCCAATATTTACAATTAAACCTGACTTGACTTGGTTATGGGTAATGTAGTTGATGTAATGGTTCAGTATTCAGGGAAGAGCTTCCATTGGTGGCAATCAGAGGGAGCCATAGAGGCCGGATTTGTAACACTTGTTTAGATAGTAACAATTTGTAACAATGTTTATATAGGCCAGTGAGACCTTATTATATAGTCACAGTAAAGAACAGATATTATTAAACTGCTTCAAACTAATTGTAACATGGGCCGTGAACACAGAGACGGAGGCAGGGGTCGGATCCATACGCAGGGTTTATTTTTGCCCTGCGTATGGATTTATTTTTGCAAGGAATGGTCAAAACAGGCAGGGTCACAATCACAGGCAATCAGGAATGTAGAAGGCAATCCAAACTCAAAAATCCAAAAACTAGACAAGGGTCAGGGCAGGCAGAAAACATTCAAAAAACCAGAAGGCAGTCCAGAGTCAAAAACAAGAAAACAGGCAAACACAGGTCAAGGCAAACAAGCCAATGAATAGGCAAAACAATACTTCACAACTTCCTGTTTGGTTGGCCTCTGCTTTATGGTCATCAAACAGGAAGTTGCATAGAAGAAGCAGAGGGAGCAATTGCACATCATTAGGGGGAGGGGGCTCCCTCTGCTAGCCTGGCATTTCACTAATTCATGAAAAACCACATCTAAAAGAAGCAAACAAGTTTCAAAGCAAATAAAAAAGATACAAACGTTGGAGACCTGAAAAATTAAGGATAAAAAACTATTAATAATAAATGAAGATCACCTACTTTGTCCAGCAGTTTGTTTACAGTAAATATCAAAGCCACTTCATATCCATTTTTTTCTTTTTCTATTAATATACCACAGACCTTTGTCACCTACAACCACAACCCATATAAAGGGGAGGACAAGACACATTTCAGATGCATTTCTTTATCATCTCAGCAGTAAATTTAATGGTAAGAAAAAACATACAGTAAACATTTGTACTAAGGTTTTTATTACAGTAAAAATTTTCACATATTTGGCATTTATGATATTACTATGTTTATTAATGAGGATATATAATTAAGATATAATATAACTTGGATATAATATAACTTGTATAGCTATTGTTACCAGAAAGTCATTATTATTGTTTCATTATTTACTAACATTTAACACTGATATGGCAGAGAAGCTAAAATTGTTTTTCTTTCTATAGATCATGAGAATGTTTTTGACGCTACTTATTTTCTACTTATCGCCTCTCGTGACCATTTCTGGAAACAAATTGGGCACATCAAAAGAGTGTGAAGATGCTGCCTTTGTTCCAGGGTACAATCTTGCTGGGGAAGGATTTGATGTTGTGACAATGCAACGAAAAGGTTCTTACACAATCAACATAGAAAAATGGGATTTGGGCAATGGCACATGTAAATTGCGCAAAAACAACTACATAAATGGAGCAAAACAGAAGTTACCAGAAGCAGTTACGTTCTGGAGAACCTTGCCGAAGTGTTCAATGAAAGTCTCCAGTCAAATCTTTGAATCAAGTGAAGCACTGGTCAATGATTCATCATCAGCACTTTCAGCCAGCTGGAAATTTGGTCTAGGTGTAAAGCTTTATAACTTAGCAGCTGGGGGCAGCCATTCAAGGGAAGCAAAATTTGCTATGTCAAAATCTAAAGAAGACAAATACAGTTTTACCAAACATGAAGTTGCATGCAGATTTTACAGGTAACATATTTTCTTTTTTGAATAAATCTTGATATATATACACACACACACACATATATATATATATAAATATATACATATAATTGTTTTTTTTTAGTTATAAGATGACCCAAAAACCACCTCTTCATAAAGAGTTTCTTGAAACAGTCAATTCTCTACCCACAACCTACAATGAAGATGCCTACAGCAACTTTATCAACAAATTTGGCACTCATTACATCTCAGGTGTGGAGTTAGGAGGGAAAATGAAAGCCATAACAGCCATCAAAACCTGTAAGGCAACAATGATTGGACTAACAGAGACTGCTGTAAAAGACTGTTTGGATATAGAAGCCTCTGGAATTGTCAAAGGAGTAAATATAGCTGCAGAGACACATTTTTGTCAAGATAAAAAAAAGAAGCTGGGCACAAATCAGAAGTTCAGCAACATGTTCAACGAACGTCAAACAGAGATTATAGGAGGTAACATAAATGGGGAAGATTTGCTTTTTTCTGGTTCTGTACATCAAAACTCCCTAAAAAATTGGCTTATTTCTTTAAAGACCCTCCCTGACATTGTGCACTACAATCTCAAACCCCTACATTTTTTACTGGATTTTAAACACCCTGTCAGGAATGAGCTTAAGAAAGCTGTTGGAAAATACATTACTGAAAATGCTCTAAAGAAGGTTTGCTCAGAACATTGTGCCATTGGCAGGAAGTGCAGTGCAAGAGATCAATGTGTTTGTGTCTGTGAGAGCAGTCGAATTATAAAGTCTAATTGCTGTCCAGCTGAAAAAGGACTCGCCACACTGAAAGTCTACAACCTTAAGGCCAATGGTCTATATGGGGATGCATGGGGTAAAACTGATGGTGTTGTATCAGTTACATTTGGTACACAAATGAAGCGTACTGAGATTATTAATGACAATGACAACCCACAGTGGCCAGAAACATTTGAATTTGGTCCGATAAAGATCACAATGGCCAATAAATTAATGTTCAAAGTATTTGATGCAGACAGCTACTGGAACAGTGATCTGCTTGGTGAATGCTCTTTTGATCTTCAGAGTGGAGTTGTGAGTGACACCTGTGTCTTTAAATACGGCACCTTCTTTTATACTTATAAAGTGGAATGTGCACCCAGTCTACATGGCCCTCAATGTAATGAATACAAAGCTTCCTCTATGTCTGCTCCTCTTGCTGATATTTTTAGCTCAAGAAACGGAATTCTGGTTAAGGACATGTGGAAGCTTGAATTAGCTCACAACCACTCAAAAACCACATTTGGAAAGCAGGTGGAGCTTTAGAATTTCTCATGAAAACCCTTATACTTACAAATAGCCATTATCTAACCAGCTTAGTATAATCATCAGAATAATCATCAGATGCAGAAAGCTTAAGTTTATCAAGTTGGCAATGCTCTTTTAGGTTACAATTGCTTTTCCTTGTATTTGTGTTTATTAAAGCATTAAAAAAGGCAGAACTGTGTTTTTACTTTCACAATGAAACCTTTGTAACTCTGCTACTGAAAATTCCCACTGAAAATCATTGCTGGAAGCATTCTAAATTGCATAACTAAAAGATTTACCAGTATTCTGACCGCCTCAAAACATTGCTTAGGTGCTCTTTTTACCTTAGTTACCTTACCTTTTTACCTTACCCCAATCCTAACAACTCCAGCAAATGGTGTTGTGTCTTTATGTGTATTTTAAACAAGCCCAAGTTGATCGTTTCAGCCTAACAATGCATTGATTCTCAGTGCATCTCAGTTGCACTGCTTAGGGTCACAAATTCTAATTGAATCAAACTCATCAAAATGTCTGTTTTTAATAAGGAAAATATTTAATACAATTACAAAGAAAATGTGCAAAGAAAGCATTGCAGACAGTGTCATGAACAGTGCAATCCTTTTAGCACTGTTTAGCCTTTTCACAGTACTCAGTACTAGCCCACTATCTTAACCTCACAGCAATTTTTAACAGCTAAATATGTCTGTATACCTGGCTATGATGTAGAGATAGTGGACTTTTATAACTACCAGGGGACCTACATTAATAATAACCTCAGCACGTCTTAGAACATGGGGGCAATTTACAGGAAGTGTCAAAGTCAAACCACTTCCTGGAGAGATGCAACAAGATGTTAAACATGTTGCAACAAGATGCTAAACATTCTGTTCTGAAGAAAGTTTTCTAGACAACATTCTTAACATTTTGTTGCTTAATGGAGACATTTAGGGTTCATATAATGTAAAATTATTTGCTGGGTACCCCCTAGGCTGACTCTTTTCACTGGGCGACTTGCACTGAGCTTTATAACCTTTTGTAATGTGCTGGCTAAATATGGTGACCCATACTAAGAACTTATCCACTGCATTTATCCCCTCTCACTACATCACCACAAACTGGACCATTTAACACACTCTGCAAACCATGAATACATACCCATTGCAGTGAAAAATGCAATTGGCTAGTTACTGGTTATAAGTGGTAAAATATGCCATAGTTATAATTTCTGAAAAAATATTTTAAAGGAGTATCTGGAAGATTTTAAAGTCTAGATATTTTTAGTGGCACTAAAAACTAAAAAGTAAAGTTTTTAAAGCTTTTTTAAAAGTTTTGAAAGCTTTAATGTCTCAGGCTTTTCAAAGGCTTTTCAAAGCCTGAGACAATCTGAGAAGAAAACAATAACTGTTTAAAAGGGTGCTAGGGTCAAAATAAAACAAAAATTCTAGTCTTGACAGAAAATGGCAGTATACCCACCTAAAAGAACATAGGAAAAGTTTCAGACATTTTGAACCACTCTAAAGCATATTGTATTCACTCTATGAATACAAAACTGAGTGTTAATTCATTCTAAACAGAATACAATTATGTAATTGATTGACAAACAGGATAACAGTGAAGATTATCTTGAAGTATTAAACATAAAATATATAAAATAATCTCAATAATATAAACATAAATAATATAAACTTATAATATAAATAATATAAACTTCTTTACAGTAAACTCGATTACAGTCACAAGGCTATTTTCATGTAGAACAGTGGGACACTAAATTAACTCTGTTTCTGTGCTGTGGTCCAAAAGTGTTGTTCCCCTAGACTGGGTTTCCTGAAGATCCGTCCGACAGCCTCTCTTGTATCCTGGGGAAGAAAGCGGGACGTATCAACACTCTGAAATAATTCTGAGAAGTTACTCTGCGTGTTTCATATTGTTATCTGTGCTAAGTGCTAAATCTATGGATGTTGCTAACGTTTGTTTACATTGCCAATGCTAGCCGTACACACATCAAAACTAATTTGTTCTCATTTTAACTATTAGAAACAACAATCTAATCTAACGATGTAATACAGCTTGTGATGATTGTGGATCTTGATGTGGAGCATCAAGCAGCAGCAGGTTTGTAAAACTGTCCGATGTAAAATGAGCGGAAACAAAGTAATAATCCATGGCTTAATGTCGTGGGATCCGGTTAGAATAAACCATAGCCGTGCATCTTTCGTCGGCCATTTCTTTCGTCGGGAAGGTGATGAAAGGTTTGAACACTGCTTGTACAGCGGGGGAGAGCAGTTCACCTATGAACGTGAGTCGGCATTTTGTCTTGGACTTCACAACGGCATTGCCGCAATAACATTAGCGGGGCCGGGCCCTTTGGGGGGACGGGTCTATGCAAACTATGTTTTCTGTTATGTTTCATTTTCGTGAGGAGGGGGTGAGTGAGAGGCTTATTGCACAATAAGTCCCAGCATTCCAGCCTGAGCCGTTTTCAGGCACTCATTTTTAAAACATAAATTTAAATGCTTTAGAGTGGTTCAAAATGTCTGGAACTTTTCCTATGTTCTTTCCGTCAAGACTAGAAAATTTTTGATTTTGACTCTAGGTCCCCTTTAAATCTCATTACACCCTTCAACATCTCTCACAGTGATGTTTTACCTAATTTGAAATCCATCACAGCCTAATCTAAGAGTCAATTGTAAACCTAAAATAATTTAGCCAAACTAAAATATTTTCTGAACAAAAAAATGTGATGCTTTGGTTAAATTATTTTCCCTGCAACATCGTAGTTATGAGCATTTAGAACAAGGCGTAATTTAGTATTAGTTGTGATGATAAAGCAGTGGGCTTTTTGTACCTTTTAGTTTTATGATTTAGTTTCATGGTCTTTGTGGTTGACTCTAAAGCATTACAGTGCCTTTTCCACTAGACCATGAACATATTTGACACTGTTAAAACCGCAAATAACATCCCAATCATATTTCCCCAATCAGAATATATGATTGATATATATGTATAGCTAAATATGTTTACTGTTACAAATGATTAGATAGCTTTCTAACAAACCAAAGTTAACACCACTGCTTATATTTCCTTTATAACACATATCACCCCAGTTGTTTCCTGTTTTTTTTAAATAGATATTGTTCAGTGAAATTATTTGCAAGTTATTATTTGCAAGTTATCTGTGCAAGTTATTGCACAGACTTGTTCTCAAACAAGAACATGAAGTTAAGCAAACAAATATATTTCCCATGTTATTTCAGTGATGCTGAGACATTCAGATCTCAGTATAACCTAAATTAGTGAGGAAAAGCTTTTAGCAGGTTCAAGAAACACATCACATCACATCACATCAATTATCAAATTATCAATTTACAATCTTGTTGTTACATGCGGGGTGCACAGAGAGACAGGAGATGTACCCAAATGCAGGGTTTTGCACGTTTTATTCGGACGAGGCATAGTCCAACAAGGCAGACAACAGGGGCAAACCCAAAATCCAAAAACCCAAAATCAACAATCCAGGCAGGCAGCAAAACATCAAATCCAGAAACAGTCCAAAGTCAAAACCACGAAGAGCCAAAATACAAGAAAACACAAGAAAACCACAGGGAACACAGAAAAACCACAAGAAACCACGGGCAATACAATACATCGCAACTTCCTGTTTGCGTCTGCTTTGCCATTCTTGCTTCCTCTATGGCCTCCTTCATTGACAGCAGCTTCTTGTTCCCCACATCATAATTGTGTTCTGCGGAGGTGAGTTTGCGTGAAAAGAAAGCACATAGATACAATTTACCCGGCTCGCCATGTCTTTGTGAAAGAACTGCTTGTATGCCGCAGTCAGAAGCATCCACCTCAAACACAAAAGGACGCTCTGGATCAGGGTGCTTCAGCATAGGTGTTGTAGTAAAACTGTGCTTTAAATGAATGCTTTTTAATGCCTGGTTAGCCTTAGGATTCCAAGTAATGCGTTTGGGTTTACCTTTTAACAACGAAGTAAGGGGTGCAGAAATGACACTGTAGTTTCTTATGAAACATCGATAGAAATGAACAAATCCCAGGAATCTCTGCAGTTCCTTAACAGTAGTTGGTTGAGGCCACTCAGTCACGGCAGTTACTTTGCTCTGGTCCATTTCTACCCCTTGGTGATTGATATTGTATCCTAAAAAAGTGGTTTGCTTGACATGGAACTCACACATCTTACCCTTGCCAAATAGCTGATTCTTTTGTAATCGGGATAGTACCTCTTGATGTGCTGTATATATTCCTCTTCTCTGAATAGATGAGAATGTCATCAATGTCACCACACACAGATTCAGTAGATTTCGGAAAATCTCATTGATAAAGGATTGGAACACAGCTGGAGGGTTGGCTACACCAAAGGGCATTACCAAGTACACAAAGTGGCCTCTGGTGGTGAAAAAAGCTGTCTTCCATTCATCCCCAGCCTTGATTTGGATCAAATTGTAAGCGCTCCTCAGATCCAATTTAGTGTAGATTACTTTGCAATGAAGTGTTGTATGTCCATGGCTTAAATAGTCTATGCACAGGAAATGAATAGAATGACCGGGAAGCAGAGGGGGCAAGAGTTCAGTATTCTGGTGATGGCTCCCTCTGCTGGTGTGGCAGAATGGGGCATCTTATGACAATTAATTATTGGCATTTAAAGTTTATTTAAACTGTTACTGGGACACCACTTGACAACCCAGTTGAAGAATGACCTAAAAACATTACGAGTCTTTGGCAACCTGTGACAATATGGTATATGGGTTTAGCACACAAGGTGTTCTGGCCAGTACTGCAGTATTAAAAGCCTGTCAATATTGTACAAAATGCTTGTCAGCTTTTCTTGTTATCATAACAGGAAAAATTAAACACACAATTGACATAATTACACCAGCAGCAATGATTTATTTACCAGTTTTAATGTGCTTTCTGTTGCCTGTATTCCTATATTTTCTTTCACTAAAAATTGCACGAAATTGCACTTACGCTTGCAAGAATCCTAAAAACCATTCTCCATTTTGCATTTAACTGAACTTATCAATTGCTTTTTTTATTAGACTAAGGACCCAAAATTCAGTTCAAATATGTTTTAGAACCGGCAGTCACAGGTTCATAACATTTTCACTAGACTGGTTCGGTCTCAGCGTGGCTAGATGTATCTATCCTGCATCTTGTCTTTTTATTTCAAATAAAGCTTTTAAAACCATCAACCAAATTAACTTCAACTTTATATGGATTCACTGTGTACATTATATTAAGAGAGCATAATTTATACAAGACTATGAAAATGGTGGATTGCTTTGATTTTTCTTGTGTCATCTTTAAAAAGGGTGTTTGGTCAGTTTTTCATTTGTTGAATGATGATGGAGTGTCAGGACCACGGTCTGATCACCCCGGGTTTGTTGTGTTCTTTTGTTGTCATTGTTGGTTGTTGGAGCACGTGGCTTTTGTTTTGACAGTTCGCCACGTGCTCCGCTGTCCGCGTGCACCCCGCCTACTTGTTATTTTGTTTAGTGTTATCACGGGCACCTGTTCTCCCCTTTATAGTTCCCTCGTGTTTTCTGTCTCGTGTCGGTTCGTTGCGCTTGTTGCCGCCCGACTAGTCTTGCCTTGTACCGTTTCATGTGTTTAGACTCCTGGTTTCTTTTTGGTTTGCTATTTTGTTTTGTTATTTTCTTTTCTGTTACAGTTGCTCTCCGCGCTGCTGCCCGGATCTCCCGCTCCTCCTCGGACCACCTCCGTTGGGCCACCTCGCCTCTCACCCCCTCGCCCGGTTCTCCCGCTGACCGCTACGCAAGCTCCCCGTGCCGGATCGGTCCTAAAGCCCGCCTGTTTGTGTTCCTGTTTTGTTTCTGTTTTTTTTGGCGCCAATAAAGTTTGCATTGTGAACAAACAATTTGAGCATGTTTTAATAGCCATTCCAAAAAATTGTATACATTTATTTCAAAACAACTTTTTAACATTTCAGATGGATCATGTAAACTCTTGTCACTTCTCTTTAATGGTAATGACCTCAAAACAATGTGTAAGAAATAAAAGAACGATGAGATGAACTTTGAAGGTTCCAACAAAGTAATAGTTTATTGTGGTGTTGCAGTATCAAAGTACATGAAGCACTCAGGGTTCAGCGGAGTCAGAATGAACCTAGAATGTCCTAAACATTAACATCTTATACTGTTGGGTAGACTGTTTCTAGCCCCCCATTGCAGCGTGTGGTCCTGAGGCCACATGAGGGTCAGGGGCCATCTGGATGACTTGGGAGTAGGGAAAGCTCACTTTTACCCACCAAGGGGGCCAAAGGTCCCAGTAAACCATGCCCGGTCCAGAGATGTTATCACCTCTCTGGCCCGTCCGGAGATCATAAAATGGGGCATAGATCAGAGGTTTTGTTGTCCTAAAAGCTTTCCCTGGCTCAACAAATGGTGCTAGGACAGACCTGGCGGCCCCATCTCACCTCTGACAAAAAGTGCAAATGGGGACATTCTGCAAGAGCTCCCCCAACTTCAAAGCATACCATTCAGGAAACCTAAGATCTGGGGTGAGGGGACCATTTGCAAGAGAGCCGATGTTACCAAGTCCTCAGTGAAAGCCTTCACATCCTAAGTCATATCTGAAGTTGAGCTGTTCTAAGTGTATATATCTATGTATATGTGTATTGCATGTCT